>CM055275.1:75435583-75512827 GCA_029237695.1 Conchocele bisecta
CAAGGAATGTATATGATATAAATAAATTCCGATTCCATAGTAATCGAGCACTAGCTTTAACCTGGAAAAAATTCAGAAAGCTGATTTTTTTCAGCAAAGTTACCTGGAGCCATACTGAGTCCATAGACAAAAGTTATCATCTGGAAAATGTGAGCTCGATGTGTAATCCAAGATGGCGTCCAAGATGGCCACCAATAATATGAATAGTCGTATATATTTAATGTTTTGATCTTAAACTAATATAAAATAACCCAGTTTCATGTTTGAGTGTGTGAATAATCTAATCTGATGTCATATCATTGGTTACATGTCAAGGTCGTTTGAAAATTCGGTCATTGGTAAATAATTCAAAAAATAATGAAAGATCCGAGCAAATTTTATTGTATTTCTGACTTTCAAGTACTAGTGTTAACAAGTACAGTGCATGCACCTCCTCTATATTGGTAAGTAAACATCACTAGGGAGAGTAAGTGCTTCATCTTATATAATTATCCTAATATGGCCTTAATATAACCTTGCACATCGCATAAAAAAGTGTCAATGTAGCGGATGCTTATGTCTACAGTTTGATGTCGAAGTTGTGAGAAAGTTAATTACTGTGCATCGTCACCATTAGAAGGATGTCAATTTGTACAGCTTTGGCCAATGAATGGCGAGCACATTGTGCAATACACTCCTGCTTTGCGACACACACATCGCTTGCCACACCCTTTTTTTGCAGTCACACGATGCGATCTGGAGTACACTGCCGGGTGTTAAATATATATATGTCAGAACGGGTTTCAGCATATAGTCATTGAGCTCCCAGCCCCAGTCAGTGGGCTCTACATCTCCAACATAATCAGATTATCAAGCAATTATTGTACAGTGAAGCATATTCTGTACGAGTGATATCTTGCAGTTGCCGATGTTTTATGGGAAGGCTCTCCAGTTTGAAGCTGCTGTTGCTCTTCTTGTAAACATTTTGCATTTATTGAACATAACGCAGCTTGTCAATCGATGTAGACTGCTTGATATTATATAGTTCCAATAGTAAGGTCTCCCCCAGCTGTGCAACTTCATCCTGACTGGAGTCAGACTTCCGAAATACATCCGCTAGGGAGCAGAGACCGTTTCACACCCTGTGATGGCATGACCGAGAAAAACGTGTGTCTGTGCATTGGGTTGCCTCGTTGGTTGAATGACTTCAAAAACAGCATTCATTGAGTACCGCTTGAAGACGTTTGTGGAGGTAACTATCAACCAGCATCACATGCAAGTCATTGTCCGTGCCTACCAGTACCTGCGGAATACATTACACCTTCGACGGTGAACTTCTGTTTGACTTTGTCTTTCAACCGTCATTTGATAGTGCGATTGGCCAAGAACAAGGGTTGATTTGTAGAGATTGGTCCGTGAGGATCGACAGTTATGTCTGTATATATGGTTTGACGGAGACCGCGCCTATTCTGTTCTGCAACGTTAGTTGACATGCTGCATAACCATCAAAACAAACTGTACACTAGTCATAATTATTTAACACATTGGATACATGTGTCGTGGACATCGCTATAGGTACAAGTATCCAGATCTGATGACCATGGCACACTTTGCAATAAATGGCTGCCATCAACAATGTAGTATGGGTGCTCGAGTGCATCACTTGTTGAGGGGGTAACAGGGGCTTTCAACCTATTAGCCACATCACTTCTCTTGTTCTTCCGCATCACTCCGTTGTCTAATAATGCCGGTGACTCCTTACTGAACTCATGTCGAAGGTGATCTTCCATGGCTGATGGTTTCTTCGTGACACATGTGACACGCATGAACACGTGACATGCATGAACAGTAGGTTGGGATCTATCTCAACTTCATTATTACGGACTTTCCTATCATACCATTGTTCGCGTTAGCCATTGAAACCGCTCGGACATTACTTTTGAATTTAGCGTCAGTATAATTCTCACCTGCAAGGCGTTCCGAAGCTTCCACCCCCCCACGTGTTTGAAAGCACAATCTGCATTAGAAAATGTTTGGGTGTAACTAGTCCAGTTGAGACAGATACCAGACTGCCACGCAGATGGCCTGTCTACCAGAAAGGCGAGAGATCACCAAACCAATTCCGAAATATGGCATAGTGTTGTCCATCACTGGTTGTTGTGGAGATTCGCACGTCATTGTGATGTTCACTTGTTTGCGTATGGATATCACAGAACGTTTAAAGTGACAGGAACAGTCCTTGGCAGAAAGTGGACCATTCTCGACAATCCACAATTTCCGGTCTTTGATTTTGCGGCCATGTAACTTTCTAGACAATCAAGAACGTCTGTGAGTTGTGTTACAACCGACTCCATTTGAACTGTGCTTGGCTCCAATTCATGTTTGAGCAACATATCATGAACAGCCTTTAGTCGCCCTATGTTTACTGCAGACAAACACTCGTATGTATGAATCATTTTCCTAACAAGAGACGAGGCGCTCAGCATGTGTGCCTGGAGCGCCAGGGCATAAGAATGCCCTGACATCATCTGCTTGACTGTGTTTTGGGCTTATATAGTTTCTCATTGATCAGACAAACCTCTTTCGGCCATGGCATGCCAGATTGCGCTCATGTATTATATCAACAGAAGAAATCCTCATAATCTCAATACCAGCCGTTTCAGTTCTGGGGATGCCTGTATGATTTTGGATGCTTTCTTGTACAGTGGTTGGTCGAATGTAACAGGAGCGATACCCAACTTGTACTCACACATGAATCCTGTACTTACAAAAGGGAAGAATAGAGCGTGTATGGGTGGTTTAGTTCATGAACGGCAGAATGTCACTTCTGCTCACCTCAAAGTGTCCCTGGCTCATAGCAGTTTGGTTGAATCCACTCCACATCGGACAATGTTCATGTTCAGATACAATGAGGCTGGCTAGCCATATATCGTCAAAAGACTAGCTGTAGTGATGGGCTATCATCTTTGACGGGTTCAAGTGGTCCGACGAATACATTTTTGAGAGCAGTCACTAGTGGTTTTCCAAAGTTTCTGATAGGGATCTCCACGAATCGGCCAGCGATATCAGATGATCGAAATTGTGTTGAACGAGCAAGCAGTTCTGCCCCGGTCTGTCCAGCTGGAGAGACACCAGCAATGCCACCTAGCACATGCCATGTTCCATGTCCGGTCAGTGTATGGGTATCAATATCTGCGCTGTCAAAGACAACTTTTACCAGCGAGTCAACCCACTAATACTGCCTTTCCCCGGTAGGCAGCAACGCGTCATAAAGGTATAGTACGTCTCGGTAGTTGTCTGCAAATGCTAAGCTGCTGAACAAATCTCTGATGTTACGCTGTGTGCGATGCGATACGACGACGTCTGTTCTTGATCAGATCGCCGAATAACTGTAATAATAGTTGGGTGAAGTTCGTCGGTTATGAAGTGACCGAGGAATGCAAATGGTAAATTTAGTTATCAGCGGATTTATTGCATCACATCTTCGCTGGAGAGTGCCACACCATCAATGAGCGGGGTTATTGTTGTGCCTCGATATATGGTACATAACTAGTTTATTACCATTATAGGTATTATACATACGTATAACAATTGATCTGTATATATAAATACAGCATTCATTTTCAAAAACTGACTTTAATTGAACATTTTCAGCAGCGAAAAATAACAGGTTCATGTGATATTCGACATTTCACCTTGACCTTCGTCTTATTAGCTGAACTTGAAGAATTTTAACAATAATGAAGTCAACAACCTACTTCCTCACATCCAAAACGAGATATTATAGGTAAAGTATGCATTGTTTTATGAACATACATTAATACATTGTGATTTGTAATTTTTTGGCGGCCATCTTGGATTTGCGAGTTCACATTTCTAAGATGATAACTTATGCCAAATAATTAAAAAATATTCAAGCTACCTCTTATGAAAAAATCAGCTTTTTCCCCAGGTCTGAGTGTTTTGGAGCGGATTGCTTCTGAGCAACCACTACGAAATTGTACTTTAATTTATGCTACCCAGCCGGTTTCACCGCTTACAGAAGATCTTCGCGTGACTTGTGACGTTTGCAACGTCACGTTACGTTATTGAAGTTACTAGGAAAAGTGAAATTACTCTCCATTACTTGTTGATCTCCATGTTACACTCTCATAGAACCCGACGTGTGTTATTTATTTGTTTATTTTTCGCAATAAAACCAATATGTGACAAATTTGTGTCAAAAACATTATTTTTTACAATGGCGTTTAAGTTGACATGATAATAAGTACATAGAAAACTAACTGCACATTATGTTTGGAAATATTTTAATGTAACGTTCGATAATGTCCAGCCGTGTGTAAAAGTTTTCTGTCGGACAACGGAACTGTTTGAAACCCCAAGGCCGCGGGTTCAAACAGTTCCCGATTGCGACAGCAAACGTTTGACCACGGCTGGACATTTTCAAACGCACTCAAGCAGGTGATTTACGCATATTGACTATACGTGTTCCGGGAGCCGCAGTACACGTCACGTGATGCAGCCGCATAAAATACAAAATGTCAATGCGACCGTTGTAAACTGTCTGGTGACATAATGACGCGTTTTAGTAACGTCAAGAGACACATGCATTACATAGGTGTTGGCTTGGCCCCGGAATGAGCATTGTCTCTGCTATGGTAAAAAACGTACGTTCTGTACGCTTGAACACGGCTGTGAGCGGTGTTGAACAGTGGCAGTCATATAGTTCAATACGGGTACCATATGCGTTATTACCCTTGAAATACGATATCCGACAGTAAAGGACCATACATGAGTGTGTGTGTATTGGCCCGCTTATATGTTATTTCTGTAGACAAATAAAGACAAGATAGCCAGTCAGAATTTGATATACAGTGTGTCCCAAAAAAATCGGGACCTAATTCAAACAGCAATAACTTGTTTAGTCCACGACACTGAACCGTTTCCTTTTCAGATAATATCATTTTACATTTTGTTTAGAACATAGGCTCAATAAAACAAGTGACGTCACTATCCACTGATGACGTCATTTTTTGCATTCGTATAAAAATCGTAAAATCGACGAATATGTCCAACATCCATAATTCTGCGACATATAGCGTTTCCAGCCAAATTTGTAAATGACATATGACTACAAAGTGTCTGAAAGCATGAATATTATTATAAATCATTGAATTGAAATGTGTTACAAAATGGATAAAAATAGTGGACACTTGCACGTTAAAATCAGAAAAGTCACGTCGGAGTACAATCAGATATCACTCCATATTCTGAAAGTCTTGAATGAATCAAAGTGTAATAGAGGTGTATCAACTTTAAGCTCAAATAAGTGTCACCAGGAGACAGGGCATGATATTGTCGTAAGACCTGCTCGGTCTGAATGCATTTAACTATTATACTAAATCCAAAGATATCAGAATACCAATAGCACAAATATCTATCAGCATTGTATTGTGGAGCCTGATATTTCCAGACGTCAATAAAGTAGAAGAATGTCTGGTATTCGACCCATAGTATTTTACCCATAGTCCAAACATATTTAAATATATTCAGCAAAGTAGATGATATAGTATGCTAATATACGAAATTAATGAGTATGTACCGATCCAGAAGGTATTTGACGTCTGTGTGGCCATCATTCAGACGGAAAGCTCTCTAACCTCATTTGGATAAAATGTCAAAATGACAAAAATGTATAAAATTCAACAAGGGATGTAACTCTGGGTAACTTTGAGCATTTGTGATGTATCCGTATTTTTCATTTACTATTTGAAACTTAGTTAAATTGGTGAACATGCATTCATTCAATTAAACAAAATTACAGCTATTTTAATTAGGTGCCAAGTTTTTTGGGACACCCTGTAAGTACTAATATGAGATATGCTGTATTGATGCCGAAAACAACCATCTGCGATCGTGTAGTGTATTTATATCCCGTAAGACTGCTCTGGAAACTAATAGCAATGCAGGCAATATCAGGTGTTTATTATATTTCTTTTTCAGAATCAACAACTACTCAGCAACAGGAATACGAAAATATGAGGATATGAGTGTTCTCCAGTTGGTGTCTGAGAAGGTCTGAAGTGATAGCACTACGTCCGCGGGTGTAGTGATATACGCGGGTCAGTGTTAGGGTACCGTTGTTACAATAACTAACCAACGAAACATTGTGTAAATTAAATAACAGACGACTCATGTATATATCTTTGTATAAAATATGTCTGTACATACATATACATTAAACTTATTTATTTACCGTTGTATTATCATGATTATCGAACTTTCTCTATATGTTCCGTGGTATAATTTTACAATAATGTATTCTGAAGAAGCATACAGTTATAGTGGGAACTGAAACGGATTTCAACAGTTGGGCAAGCAAAGACATTGATAATTCTGAATCCAATGTATCAATTGAACAGTTCAAATATACGATGTCTGATGAACAGCTGGACACTATGTTTGCGTTTATACGTAGCATGGACAATTCAAATTCCCGTATCCGTAAAGTTGAGAAGTTCACGGAGCACATGTCTGAAGATCTGCGCTATGCTACACGCCGCATAAAATTGCCATAATACAGATCCATTTGACCAGGTTGCGAGAAATCGCAGGCATAATATAATCATACGGTGGTTGCCCGAGTCGCTTGGGGAAGACACTTTCGTAAATAGTTTTTGTCAGATAAAGTAAATATCACTGCCGAGTGCCACATATAGCGCGCACACTGGCTTGGTTGCCGCCCATTATACAGCAGGCGTGGCTCCGTTGGACAGCACGGACCAGTTATTGATGTGTTTAGAGACTGTGCCGATGTGGAATATATTTTATCCAACGCGCATCGACTGGAAGGGACACAATTTTGTGTAAGTCGCGACTACCCAGACGAGATAGCCCAAGCTAGGAAGATATTGTTCCCTAAACCGAAACTTATACAATCTGAAGGTAGTAGAAGATTCCCTTAATTGCAGGACGTCATGCGTATTAGCCCGATCGGAGACCTGGTTTGGCCCTAACGTCAGGTTATACCCTTATGTGAGTATTACGATTATTTGTAATCCTATAATTTCATGGGAAGGGGCCAAATGACTTTGGTGTGGTATGTATGGGACTGACACCAGGTCAGGTTATTAATTCTAATTTCACGTCTGAATATATTTTTCTTACGATATAAATATTCCGTTCTGATTTTGGGACCACCCCCCCCCCCCCCAATGCAGCAGGTTAAATACAGGATCGAACCCATTGACCCGGCCTTAAATGACCTTAGCTGTTGATAGGCCGTTAAACATCAATCAATCAATCAATCAATCCTTATCAGGCAGTTTTTGCTATGTATTATACCAGCTTGACGTCATAGTTGCATGTATGCCCGCCCATCCATAATAATTAACACCCACCCACCCAATCATGTGTATTTATTGGTCAGTTATACACCCAGTTGCATATCCTCACGAACAAGGTGCATGATGGCTTGGTTATGACAACAGCAACAGTGACTGAAATAGTTGAAATATTGCCCACACCAAAGTAAGTATTATTTGATATTTGCCTTAATATGAAACGGACTTTGATGAAATATGGCGCAGCAAAAGCGCCTTCATGAGCTGCATATGATCGTCCAGGGAGTTCGGCACAGACTTATGTCGTTTTTGCGAAGAATCGATTTCCATGTATACCGACATGGAAATCGATTATTCGCAAAAGCGACTGAAGTTTTGGCAAAACTACAGAGACCACCAAATGCAGCTTAACAAGACGCATTTGATATGCGCCATATTTCATCAAAATCCGCTACGTAATAAGGAAAATATAAAAGAATATGTACTTTCAATCGGATGGATTCAGTACTTGTTGTTGTTGTTGTTAGTACCACGTAATCATACACCTTCATGAAACGCCCTATTCAATATTTTCTGCTGACTCCACGCATGACCTTTAAACAGCACAGATGTATTATACACCCCAGTAAATGCAACAGCCCATGGTTTTATTCCGTCAAACTCAGATCTAGCAAACAGTACAGTACGAGACCAAGTGGGTGGGGTAATTGGATGTGTTTAATGGACATTTATTTTATGTCGCAGGTCCGAGTATTTCACCTGTGATTGCAAATGGCCAAAATTGGGTGATAATCACCATATGCAATCTGATAATAGAAACACAAATGTTTGTTTGTTTGTTTATTGAAGTTTAACGGCCTATCAACAGTTAATTAAGGTAATGTAAGGCCGGGCAAACGGTTTTGATCCTGTTTTAACCTGCTGCATTGGGTGAACAATGCCAAAATCAGAACAGAATATTTACATCAAGAACAAATATTATTCAACTCTGAAATTAGACCTGGTGCCAGGTCCATACCACACCAAAGTTAATTGGCCCCTGCGCCTATGATAGGATTACAAATAATCGTAAAACTCACATAAGGGGTATAACCAGATTCAACTGTCACATACAAAATGCCAAAGAGGGCCAAACCAGGTATCCAGTCGGAATTCTGGTAAGGATGAACCCTGATCGTTAAATTACCCATCACATGCTCCCACCTACCACCCACTTTGTGTTTCTAAGAAATTAATATTATGACATTTGTGATCAGCATAACCACAATCAGGCTGAACTGACATAGACTATTTGATCAGGACCTATGATGTTTGCCATTCATTCAGTGAATTTAATTAGTTACAGCCATCATCACAAATCAAAGTTCCTAATCTGGGGGCCTTTTCACTAAACTTCGTACGACTGAAATGTTCGTAAGTGCAAACTTATGAGTCTGTAAATTTCACATTAACAATGTTTTCTTGTAAATAATTATTGGATTTACATGTATTGAGCATAGGCTGCATATGTAAATAATAAATGTAAATCCATAAATTTAAATTTACAGACGATCTTAAATTTGAACTTACGAACATTTTAGTCGTAAGAAGTTTAGTGAAACAGGCCCCTGGTCTGGGTATGCACACAGGACGGTAAGCCGTCTGGAGAGTATACCAAATGCGGGACTCTATTACAGTACACCAGTCTGTGCAGTTTAACATATTGTGCAAGATTTTATGAAAAATTACGAAATTACGATGTGCTGCAGTTTATAAAACAGATAGTAGGTACACAGGTGGAAGACTGAAACCTGTACCTGTACATAGGGCCTTCTGTATATTCCACGTTTTGCTGCCGACGAACTTTTGGCTATTACACACATTCAATCTAAACAATATTTAAAAGAAAGTACTTTTTCACCAATGACAAAAAAGTCACCCTCCCAAAAAAATGAATTTGATGAAATTCCATCAAATATTGATTTTATTGCGAAAAAACGATTTTCCTATGGGAATTTAACATGGGGAGTCAATTTCCAAAACTTTTCGTTTTTTTATCCTTAAGGATTTAAAAACTAAATAATTTGGAAATTTACTCCGAAACCTGATGAGATAGCTGGGAAATGATGTAACTAAGAAAACAAACGTTAGATTTTGAAAATCGGTCCACAAATAAAATAAATATTTAAAAAAAATCTATTTTTAGCCCCCAGATTAAATTCCCATAGGAAAATCGTTTTCTGGCAATAAAATCAATATTTGATTGAATATTTGACCAAGTGGGTATTTGACCAAGTTGGTGCGCGAAATAGATTTGTTTAATTGGAATTTTATGTTGTGTCACAGGTCCGAGTCTTTCACCTGTGAGTTGGTATGTTACACACTGTTTGCACTAATTTTGCCAATATTTGTAAATCAAAATACTTGAATATTGTGCTTGAATTCAAGCAGCTTGCTTTGCTGAGCATGAGCTGTATGTCCTCAGGTATGTTTTTATCTTTGGCTGTTTTGTTACTGGGAGTTGAATTGGGTTATTACCGATTATAAAAGTAGTAAGATTATTCCTGATACTACTGCTTTTGGGAGGGGGCCAAGTGAATCTGGTGTGGCGAGGACCTGGCATCAGATCAGAATTATTCTGATTTCAGGGCCGAATAATTTTTTGTTTTTATTCTAAATATTCAGTTCGGATTTTGGGATTTTCCCCTCATTTGTAAGTGTTCTTGAACATGTACTTGTACAGGCAATACATGGGATTTAGTACTAAGCCCATTGACCCGGCCTTAAATGACCTTAGCTGTTGATAGGCCGTTAAACCATAAATAAACAAACACGACTGAGCTGCGCTACAGCTCAGGCTCAGGCAATCAAATTTCTTGAATGTGAATTGGATAGCCGAATATGTTCAGAAACGTTGATAATCTGGTCAAGATTAACGCAGGCGGTTGTGTAATTGTTTATAAATGTATGAACTTCAATCTATGATACAATAATGAATTAATCATGATAATAAATTATACATGGCTGTGACTGGAGAAATGGGGCTGATTGGTGTTGCGATCAGTGTATATCCTGATCAGCCTGTGCATCCGCACAGTCTGATCAGGATCTGCACTGATCGTCATTCCATCAATGAAACACTAGTCGTGCTTCTAACAAGCCATATAGATCGTTATCAGGCTACAGAAATGTGTTATTTGATCAGGTGCTACACTGATCACGAAGCCCATAAGCCCCATTTCTCCAGTCACAGCCACATTTGAGGTAAAGGACAGTGGATGGGTTGATTTCATTATTTCATGAAATTGCTCCATAGTTTTGATCATTTGTCCAATCCTTTTGCCTGTGATTATTTGCAGCTATTATTAATTGTGTGTATATTTATAAGTAAGGCCATACCATTGTTTGTCTCTGTTAAGCGTCCACCTAGAATTACAAACCATAGCTACATGTACGTATCCGGTAAAAACAAACAAAGCCTAAAAAACGAAGGTAAATTTATGTTGAAAACTTCCTCAACCCTATGCAGTGTGCAAAGGGTTGAGGACGTTTTCAACATAATTTAACTTGCCGCCTAATAAGAAACAAATACTCTTACTAAACGTATGATGTGTAAAGTCATGAACGGACAAGTCCTCAATCAGTTTTCATATTACTTCACCAGTAAATAGTGTAAACTAGCATACACAGTTTGTTTGCTTTGTTTTCACAGAACCACTGTCAAAACCTAGCCACACGCGGACACTTAACAAAGAAAGACCTGGGTATGGTCTAATTTTAACCCTTACAATGCTAAATTAAATTTGATTTGCCAAAAAACATGCTTTGACGGCACTTTATAATCATTTCCAATTGAAATGTTTCAATTGAAGTGCTGTCAATTCATGTTGTATTGAGAAAGACGACAACAATAAATCAACAGCGGACGACAATTTTCGATTAAACTTCTTTAGCTCTTAAAAGACAGGAAACCAATAGCACCGTCTCTGCGTTTTTTGTTGAAACTTATCAGCATAAAGATTCTAAAATGATGACAAAAGATTATTTTTTCAAAGAAATATAAAATAACAAAACAAACATTTGTTTATTGAGAAAAATGGGAAATACAAATTCAACAGCAGATAACCAAATTTTGAGAGGACGTCATAAGGGTTAAACATTTTTGTCGTCTGCTGTTTATTTTCTATTTTCCATTTCTATCATCTAAAACATGCTTTAACAGCATTTATAATAATTTACAATATGCTTTGACAGCACGTATGAATCATTTCCATTGGAAATCATTCTAATGTGTTGTCAAACCATGTTTTGATTGTGAAATAAGGCAAGATATAAAATCAACATCAGACGACAATTGTTGTGAGTAGCGGTCTAAGGGTTAAGTTTAATAGGTAATATTTAAATTATTTTCACTTTGTTATATTTAATTATTTTTAGCTCGTCACAAGTATGTTCAGTTGCATGCTCACTGGAACCATTAATGAAGAAACGTCACCCTACCCTAACTCCGCCAACGGTATGTCAATGTATTCCACATGAACGTCACATGACTGTCACATGACCTTTTGGTACCATCATAAACGCTGATATGTGAGCTCCAGATAAGGGGTATATTGGTGTATTTTATGCATTTATTATCCACTCACCGATAGGCAAGAGGGGATATAGCGTTAGTCCATGTATGTACGTGCATGCCTTTCACCTTTCATGTTTCAATAACTCATGAACCGCTTCACCGATTTGGATAATATTTGGCCACAATGTGTGTCTAGGGCTGGTATTTTGTTTTTCATAAGACCCACGTCCGACCGCCAGAGGTCACTGAGTACAAGTTTATGTTCACCTTATGTGTGTGGGTGGCAGGTGGGAGCATGCAATGGGTAATTTAATGATCGCGATTCATCCTTACCGGTATCCCGACCGGAGACCTGGTTTGGCCCTCTGCAGGTTCGTCTTTGGCATTCTTTTATGTGAGGGTTTAATCTGGTTATACCCCTTGTAGGAGTATTACACTTATTCCTAATCCTATTACTGTTAGGGAAAGGGGCCAAGTGGCTTTGGTGTAGTATGAACCTAGCACCATGTCAGGTTATTCTAATTTCAGGGCAGAATGTATATTTATTTTGATGTAAATATTCCGTTCTGATTTTGGAATTTTCTTCCCCCAATGCAGCAGGTTAAATACGGGATCGAACCCACTGGCCCGGCCTTAAATTACCCTAGCTGTTGATAGGCCGTTAAACACCAATTAATCAAATCAAATCACCTTGTTTTTAAGGCAAAAAAATTAAAATATTTTTTTTTCTTGTTAAGGCTTCCAGCGAGGGGATTAGCTTAGTGATAACGATCCCCTTGTTTTACATGAATATGCATTGGTTTTCAAAACTAGGAACAAATTATAACAAATTTGAAAATACTCATTGACTTTCCAATTGAGGAGCAAAAATGCTGTAATAAATTTGAACATTCAATGACTTTGGTGTGGTATGTATGGGACTGACACCAGGTCAGGTTATTAATTCTAATTTCACGTCTGAATATATTTTTCTTACGATATAAATATTCCGTTTTGATTTTGGGATCCCCCCCCCCCAATGCAGCAGGTTAAATACGGGATCGAACCCATTGACCCGGCCTTAAATGACCTTAGCTGTTGATAGGCCGTTAAACACCAATCAATCAATCAATCCTTATCAGGATGTTTTTGCTATGTATTATACCAGCTTGACGTCATAGTTGCATGTATGCCCGCCCGTCCATAATAATTAACACCCACCCATCCAATCATGTGTATTTATTGGTCAGTTATACACCCAGTTGCATATCCCCCATGAACAAGGTGCATGATCGCGTGGTTATGACAACAGCAACAGTGACTGAAATAGTTGAAATATTGCCCACACCAAAGTAAGTATTATTTGATATTTGCCTAAAAATATGAAACGGACTTTGATGAAATATGGCGCAGCAAAAGCGCCTTCATGAGCTGCATATGATCGTCCAGGGAGTTCGGCACAGACTTATGTCGTTTTTGCGAAGAATCGATTTCCATGTATACCGACATGGAAATCGATTATTCGCAAAAGCGACTGAAGTTTTGGCAAAACTACAGAGACCACCAAATGCAGCTTAACAAGACGCATTTGATATGCGCCATATTTCATCAAAATCCGCTCGTAATAATAAGGAAAACATATAAAAAAATATGTACTTTCAATCGGATGGATTCAGTACTTGTTGTTGTTGTTGTTAGTACCACGTGATCATACACCTTCATGAAACGCCCTATTCAATATTTTCTGCTGACTCCACGCATGAGCTTTAAACAGCACAGATGTATTATACACCCCAGTAAATGCAACAGCCCATGGTTTTATTCCCTCAAACTCAGATCTAGCAAACAGTACAGTACGAGAACAAGTGGGTGGGGTAATTGGATGTGTTTAATGGACATTTATTTTATTTCGCAGGTCCGAGTATTTCAGTAGTAGTAAGGGAGTCAAAATGATACCACCTACCGTGATATCATTTATAACCCTCTATAATACCCCCATCACCCCCGAAAATCAAAACATTGGTTAACGAGGAAAATTGGGTCTCCCGACAGCAAATTTATGAATTTTTGGAGAAAATAATTTTGAAAAGAGGGAGTCCCAATTATATTGGTAATTGACTTTTGAAAAAAGTCGAAATCATTCATGCAAGTATTATCGTTTATATTCCTCATTTTTCTCCTCCGATATAGCTAATTTATTTCGCAGATCAGCAACTAATTCTACCAGCTCTAGTCTACCACGTTCACCTTTAGCCACCTGACAGCGTAGTTGCTTATGTCTACAAAGAGTTTGGGCACTAACGAATTTACAAGGGCATCTGGGGCATTGAAATTGTGGGGGGACACAAGGAAACTTTCTACGTCTCGCTAGATGCCTTCGTAGATAGTTTTTACACGTAAACGTCTTACAACAAGTCACACACTCCATTTTTTATGTATTTTATATATATATGTATATGTATATGTTCAATTGGACGTGAAAAAAACATTATGTAAATTTTTGACGTCCAATTGAACAGATAAATTTTATATGTTATTCAAAAGTATATATACAAAAGTATATACAGAAAATATGATAACGCCAGAAACTATAGCAGAAATAGAAAGTTTGAGAAGAGAAGCCGAATCTCTAGGGATTACTTATAGTACACGATTGAGAGTTAGGGGGTTGACAAAGCTGATAAATGCCACAAAGAATGAGGCGTTTATGAAACGGTTTACCCGCGCCTATAAAAGAGGGGCATTTAAAGACCTCTCACTAGTGGAGGAAGTTGGTAACATAATTCAAAAAGAAAGTATTGCGGAGTTAAGGGCTAGTGTAATAAAACCTTCAAGCACAAATATTTTGTCTCAAATTAGACACACAGGTGGCCCAATACAAAATAAAAGATCTATAGTTCGCGCGATAGTGGAAAAAGGTGAAGAAATATTGGGGGCTCACGATGAAACATTGGAAAAGGTAGAAAATGGAAGACGGGTAGTTACATTATCCTTTCGTAAAAACATTAACATTAACGAGTCTGAACGCATGTCCGAGAAACTCGCTCCGTATCTAACAACCAATTTATATTTGAGATATTCATATTCTTACAAGCTAGAACATATGGAGGAAATTAAAAATGGAAAACCTGTAACTATAATAATGCACAAAAATCTCGGTGGTAGCGAACCACTATCATCAATGAAAACCGTTAAAAAATGGCTGTCAGATAAGGAGCAAACACGAATAATGTCCGATAAAATAGACAGACCGAATACAAAGTGGAAGTTTGTAAGATGGGTAGAGGTTTTTGTAAAGCTAATACAGGGTAGTAGGGGAATAGATTTGGGACTACAATCCAAAGAAGCAGCAGGAGGAGAACTTCCAGAATGGCTGAAGAATAAAAAAGGTATGTATTATTTAGATAAGTATAATGACGACCTTTGTCTGTTCAGGTGTCTAGCTATGCATATGACAGATAAAAGACCCGACAGATGTACAGAAAAGGCGAAAGAACTTAGTAAGCAATATTTTGGTAGTAATGTGGTTTCACCAATTCCTTTTTCAGATCTGAAAAAGGTTGAAGAGTTTTTTAAAATCGGTATAGAAGTATATCAACCCACCGAATGTAACGTATGGTGGTTGAAAAAGGTACCAGCACACTATAAGGCAATAGGTAATAAACCAATGACAATAGGACTGTTTAATAATCACGCATTTCTGATAAAAAACCTTAAAAACCTATCTAAAATTTACGCCTGCGATAATTGCAAGCAGAAATTCACAAAAGCGAGTAATATAAAGAGACACGGACCAAAATGTATGAAAGGTGAGACAAAAGTAGTATGTGATGGTAATTATTTAGAGCGCCCGCGTTCGTCGTTCGAGAAAGCGTTCTACCCAAATAGTTCTAACAGTTATGAGGCGATCGATTGGATGTACTCTGTGGAAAAGCGCGAGGGAATTCACATTCACCACGAACAGTGTGGACACGGGGGTGAAAGATGGATTTTAGGAGCTCCAGTAGATGGATACTGTCCAGAAACCAATACCGTATATCAATATCACGGCTGTTACTGGCACGGGTGTGAGATTCATGCAAAGCATAGAAAAGAAGAACGCGCATCCACTATGAGAAGAGATACACTTATTAGAAGAAGCAAAGAATTCAACCTAGTAGTTATGTGGGAATGCGAATTTCAAAGAACTGGTAAAGACATAAAGATCGTTGCGACACTACTCTTTATCCATATCAGATAGTATACGATTTTGAGGCATATCTCAACCCAGAATTTGAAACTCTCGGTAATAATCTAGAGTACGAAGCCGAGCACGTTCCGGTAAGCGTTAGTATAGGAGATAATTTCTCAGGAACAGTAACTCATATTTGTGATAAAGATCCCGCAAAACTTATAGAAAAATTCGTAGAAGATTTGAAAGTCAGGGGAAAAGCTATAAGAGAAGAAGTGTGGTCAAGATATGGGTTTAATACAGAACATTTACGTAAAAACCAAATCGCCAAGATCGAATAGTGGATAGAGCAAGTACCGGTTATAGGTTTTAACAGCAGTAAGTACGATATAAACTTAATAAAGAAATACCTAGTAGGCGAACTGGCATCAACAACAAAGAAAGTAATGGTCGGAAAACGTGCAAACGCAACAATATTTCTATTTACTCCAGAGTTTAGATTTCTTGATGTTTATATTTTATCTAGGACCCGGTGTAAGTTACGATAGTTGGATAAAAGCCTACGAATGCAAAGGACAGAAATCTTTCTTTCCTTATAAGTGGTTCGATTCTCCAGACAAACTGGATTACCCAGGACTACCGGATATAGAGAATTGGTATTCCAAACTATCTGGGAAAATGTTAATAGATGAAACAGAATTAAGTAAATGTCGTAGAATTTTCGAAGAAAATAATATGAAAACTTTCAGAGATTGGTTGAAAATATTATAACGATTTAGATGTAGCACCGTTCCTAGAAGCGGTGGAGAAAATGTGTGAATTTTATAAACACAGAGGTGTGGATATTTTCAAAGATGCGGTAACACTACCTGGAGTAGCTATACAATATTTATTGAGAGGAACCATTAAAGAACAAACATCTTCAAAGACGATTATACCGGAGGATGCTATATATGCACCAAAAGAAGAAACATACGAAATGATGAAGGACGCTCTAGTTGGCGGTCCATCAATAGTATTTACACGATATGCAGAAGCTGGTGTTTCAAATATTAGAGTGGGTTCCAAACCGTGCAAGGCTGTTTTGGGGTACGACGCAAACGCGTTATATTTATCTACGTTAAATAAAGAGATGCCGTGTGGGAGAGAAACTATACACCATATAGATACCCCACATAACCCTAAATTTATTAAAAAGTTTTGTAAAAGAGTTTTATCTGGAGACTGGTTTGGGTTTGCGGAGGTGGATATAGAAGTTCCACACAACTTAAAAGATAAGATATATTTATAAACAGAGAAGTAGAGGTTGATGAAGTTCCCGCACACATGTTAAAATATTTAAAAGATACTGGCAGAACAAGAGGAGATGGAAAAAAATTGGTGGGATCTATGACAGCCACTAAAGTATTGCTGTACGCGCCACTGTTGAAATGGTATTTAAAACACGGCCTAGAAATAACTGGAGTTCATCGTGTTATATATTATATTAGCGGAAAACCATTCGAATGGTTCGCAAAAGAAGTTACAGCCGCAAGACGAACGGTTGATGTAGAACCAAATAAGAAACCAGTAGCCGACATAATGAAATTATTAGGAAACTCGTGTTGTGGAAAAATGATAGAGGCAACGGAGAGACATTTAAATACGATATATACACAAAACGAAACCTGTGTTGACAAAGCATTAAGATCTGCATTCTTTGACGATTTGGAAGAGATATGAGATGCGTACGAAATATCTTCAAGAAAACCCATGTGTACGGTAAAGAGACCATTCCATTGTGGAATAGCGGTTTATCAACTAGCTAAATTGAGAATGTTAGAATTTTACTACGAATTTCTTGACAAATACGTAAAAAGAGAAGACTTTAAATTAATACAGATGGATACGGATAGTATGTATATAGGAGTTAGTGGAAAAACGATAGAGGAATTGATTAGACCTAACTTACTAGACGGGTTTGAAAAAGAAAAAAAGAAATGGTTGGCTTGGGATAAATGGAGCGAAAGAGAGCCCGGACTTTTCAAAATGGAATTTAGCGGAGATATGGCGATAGCGTTATCTAGTAAGTGTTATTTTGTAGAAAAATTAAATTATATTAATAAAAACTCTGCGAAAGGAATGTCCAAGAGAACTAACAATTTAAATTGGGATAGATATAAACGAGTACTAAGTGAAACTACAGAAGATGGAAAACACATTATAGATGTAGCACAAAATAGGGGATTTAAAATGAAAGACGGTGTTATGAAAACGTACTGTCAACAAAAATTAGGACTCTCGGCATACTACGATAAAAGACGTGTGTTACCAGACGGAATACATACAGAACCTCTCTAATGATTTATTTAATAATTTTGAATAAAAAAATTAAGAAAATTAGCAATCTAAAGACTCTGACGATCCGGGGGTAGCTGGGTGTCAGAAGGCACCGCGAGAAGTTCTTCGCGAACAAACCCTCGAGATCGCCCATCATCCAAATAGTAGAGCACGGGCTCATCGGGCTTGGTAATAGATCGATCTAGATGATATACATTGAGAGACCACACGGGATCAGTCGCGCGGCGGCTGCCACCTTCGAGCTCTCCCGGTTGATAGAGGTAACCGGGACGTCAATATCCGATGGAAGCCGTTGCTCCTCTAAACCAACGGGTCGCCCGCGCGAGACGGCAGAGGGCTCGCTCGTCACCCTTTTAAACTTGATAGCATCTATGGCATCCTACCTATCAATCTGGTCACCTCTCCGTTCAGTGCGGAGACCACGGCGGGCAGTCTGACCACCCACTCGGTCGATCGCGAATGAGGTCTACAAGTTCTTTGGCGTATTGGTGTCCGAACAGTCTCTCAGCCAGGGTTCGATTGAAGCGCTCCACGATCCCCTGGTCCCGGTGGATGTTGACGCGGCCGCGTCTGACAGAAACTTCATGCTAAGACAATAGATGAGAGACCGCGTCCATGAACTCGCGGCCGGGATCGACCTGGAGAAGATTCGGCCATTTGAGAGGACTCCTCTTATATATTCGGGAGAGAGCCTCGGCAACCTCCTTAGACTCTTTAGTGGCCAACGGCTCAGCTCCCTTATAACGACTCGCTACGTCAACGACTGTCAGCGCGTACTTGTACGTCTTACGACCGACGCGATCGTAAGGGAGAAACAGGAGATCCGCTTGGTGAACTTGGTTCAGCACCGGCACGTCGAATTTCGGGCGCGGAATATTGTGAGGCGCGGGTAAATAGATCTGCCAGATGGCCTGCTTCTTGAGCCATTCCTTGACAGCGTTTTCTGAAACCTTGGTCGCCGCCGCGAGGTTCTTGATGGCAGCGAGTCCCTTCCAGTAGCCGCGGGGGCTATAGTACGCGTTCGCTAGCTTGCGCGTTAGTCGAACCGATAGTTTGGTATTAAGTTTGCGCGTGTTCATCGTATGCGATGTATTCTAATATATCGGACAATCTCCAACATGCCCTCGCCAGATCGTCCGGTAACTGCGTCGATAATAATAAACCTTTGTTGGAAGTACAATCGCGCTTGGGGGTTAAGTTCTGAAGGAAGTTGGGAAAATCTAATCCCCCATGATTGGTGGAGGAATCTAACATCCGCTTTGCGAAAAGGGTGGCCGCATTTTCGTCCTCCCGCCACGTCTCGAGAGAATCTCGGGCCAGACGAATCATACCATTTGCACCAGCTATGCGGTGTTTAAGGGCAGTGTAGCCTACATCAATCATAGCAAAATAAAGTTCGTCAACTGGCATCGTTCTATATATATATATTTATAAAAAAAATTATTTAAAATAATTAATTTAAAATCTCGATTGAATATAGTAGCCGACGAGCCCCACCACACCCATTCCCACGACGATGAACGCGATCTCGCGGTCTTTTTGGGGCTCTGACGGTACATAGAAATCTGAAAGTTGGGGCTCGCGATCCAGCGGCGCGAGACTTTTCTGCGGATATGCCAGCGCGTTCTCGCGGTTGGCTTCTTCAACGTTCTGAAAAGTTTGTTCGGCGTGATTTTCGCAGCGAAGCTCTTCATTGACCCAGTCCAGATGGGCGGTTCGTTTTTTCGACCACGCTTCCTTTGCGCTATTGAGTTGTTCTACAGCTAAATCGTGACGCTTACGCTCCTCATCCACGTTCGAGCTTTTCATTTTAGAGAATATAAAGTTGCTACCGCTGAACGCCAATGCGTTTACGAGCGCACCACCTACTATTACTGCGATTGAAGCCATTTATTTCCATATATTAACTGGTAGAATTCCAGCATTAACTAGATAATCTCGGGTCCAAACTGCGGCCGCTACATCTAAGGTCGCGAGCCCTACGTCTCTCACAGTAAAGTCAAATTTGGGAGCGGATCCTCCTAGGGCCATCTTTGATAGTCGAGCATACCCGATACTGAAACCCGGTATCACCACGGCGTGATAAAGCGCATTCACTAACATTTTACCGTCTTGTTCAGCCATTATAATTATTGCATATAAAAGGGGTCGCCATCAATGTTTAAATGGGGCGCATCCAATCGCGATTGGTGTTTCGTAACTTTCTTCTGAACACTGGCTGGTTATTATTCCGATAATATGGGGTATTTCCACACGCACAGGGCACCAACAACTGCCAGACCACCACCAACAACCCAACTCCAATTCACGAATTTGGGTTCAATCGGATTCGCCCAACCTCGATTGGGTGTTGAGTGTGCTTCCAATTCCTGAATTGGGGGTGTACTCAACTCTGTCTTCAGATGTTTTGCTGTCTCCGTCCCCGATTGCAACGACTGTTTAGCCTCTCGAAGCTCGGCGAGTATTTTATCTTGTTTAACTTTTCGGGTGGCAGTCGCCGCCCGCCCAGCTGCCTGTCTTTTGGGATTTTTTATATGCGGTATGTCATCCAGTGGCGGAGTAACATTCGGGTTCGATTGGGTTGGAGCAATCGGGTTCAACTCCGTCACTCTTGCGGGTGTGTCTTGTGTCATCATTTATAATATTAGGGCTTATAGTTCGTGGGCATATATGTCCAAATTGACAGTGTTTACCCGTGGTCAACGCGGTTGTCAGCGGAGCTAAGTACATTCCAAACTTGTGATAAATGGAGCAGCAGGCTGTTCTAAGAGTGTGACCTATAAAAGGGTCAGTCTCTAGATCGTCAATCAATCCCGCGGTGTTTGGTATAGTGAGAAGTATACTAACGGCGGTTGCGTACAAATGAATAGCCGCCGATCCGAGAGTTTTTGTCATCTCCGCTCCCAATTTGGATTCGTATCGCGCATACATTTTATCGATCTCCGCATCTGACATCTTATCCACCTGAAAAACTGAGAGACGCCTACCGAGATAATGCTCCGATTGTCCCCCAGCAACCAGCGCAGCTAGCCGCTCTCGTCGCGCCGTATTTACATTTTCATTCGGAGTCGTTGCACTCAACCCAATACCAACCGCCGTTGGAGTTGATTCCGATTGCTCTGTCGGATCATTATCTGTGTTGGCAGTCGGAGTTGGGGTTTCTTCTATTAGCTGATCGAGAAGTTCGTCGCAGTTCATTTTTCTTAAAATTAATTTAATATTCTATTAACAAGTCTCATTACTTTAACATATTGCTAAGCGCACCACCCGATACTTATGATCACCATTATGCTCACAACAAAGCTCGCAGCGGAGCACCAAATTGTTAACATTGTTAACCATTGTTCAGCATTTGTTCAACATTTGTTAAGCATTTGTTCAGCATTGTTCAGCATTGTTCAGCAATTGCTAAGCATTGTTCAGCATTGTTCAGCATTTGTTCAGTAATTGCTAATTAATTATAAAATTAATTGATAACTTCGTAAGTAGTTGGTTGATCAGTCTTTAGCAAAAGCTTGGCGTGCTTAGTTTCCGAAAGCATCTGTCGAACCTCCAGGCGCTCCTCGCGCGTTGGGATAACGTCATTCTCTCGAAGACAGTCATCGAATGAGTCTCGGTCCTTGCAGTGAAAGAGGGCGACCCATTTCGTTTGCTCGCGCAGATCCTTGAGGACGGCGTTGTACTTTTGAGTGGATATTCATACGCTTTGCCTAGCATGGCGGCCAGACAATGCGAGCTCGGAGAGCATGTCCTTCTTTTTGGTCATCGCCGCCTTGGCCGAGCAATCGTCAATCACGTATAGGGTGGGCTCACCCTGGAATATTTGGTATAAACCACGCAACCAATCGTGAAGCCTATCACCGGTGTCAATAACGTATACCTCTGGGTCGGTCCATATCCACGGGCGCCGCTGATAAGTATCGTTGTGCCGCACAGTGGGACACAGGATCACAATATGACGAAAGTCATCGCGGTAGGAGCCCTCGAGCAAGTCTAGGATGAAAACCGTTTTTCCGCATCCTGTCTGCCCACATATTATGGCAGAGTGGGCATCTCAAATCGTGAATTGGTATTGATTGTTAATTTTCTTAATTAATTATTTAGAATTATCAAATTTATTAATTAATAAATCGTTAGATGATTTTTTTATTAAATCAATAGAGTGCTGAGACGTATCGGCCATCTTCGATGTTGAGTTGTGCGTCTGTAATTATATATAAGTACACGTTCAATGGCCCGGCTCCGTCCGCCTCTTTGGTTATCTGGATCGTCACACCCTCGCTAGCGTTCTCAACTTGGCGTCCGCTGCCGTGTATTTGGTCGTCGTCGCTGGCTCGCATGTCTAGCCATAACGCGTATTTGGTATTCAGGAACTCCGCGAGGGAGACGGCCGAGAGATGCAGGTCTTTGGCAACTACCGCAACCTCCGGAGAGCGCTTAGAGCCGGCAGCAAACTGCTTTCTTACTTCGTCCCACTGTTGGTGCGCGCGAAGACCCGCGCTGTAGAGTTGATTGGGTACTCCCTCGATCGTCACCTCTACCTTCGTGATTTTGGGGTTATAGAATTTGTCGGTTTTTGTAGCACCGAACGCGAACGGAGCATCCTCCAACAACATCAGTATACCTTTCATCGACATTAATATTCCACAATGTGTCGCCTTTGTCTTTCGTCATCTTGCGATGGCGAAGAACTCGTTCGTAAAGTATGGCAACGCGCCCGGCGTACTGGGTTCTGATCAATCGCGCGAGTTCGGGCATCGTGACCATGTCGTACTCCAGCGAAACATTATCGATCGTATACGTCGATAACATGTCGCTGGCTATGAGAACTCGGCCGTAGTCGTTGAACGTTAGTTCGTATTCGAGGCGGTCAGCCAAAGCGCTCTGATAGTAGGGCATGCGACTCTCCAGCAACTCAAAGTCGAGCGGGATGTAGAAGCGGTTGCCGTAAGCGCCCGCGACCGCATTGTCGCTCGCGTTGTTATCTGCATTGTTAGCAGCCCCGATTCTAAGTCTGGTTACGTTCTTATTTTTGCTGGTGTCAATACCCTGATAGACAGCGTTTTCGCGCTCTTGCGCCGTCTTCCATAGGTCCTGATAACAATGGTAGACGTCGCTGTCGTCGATCGACATCACCTCATTACCAGAAATCTTTATCATGGTCTTCTTGACTATGGCGCGACCCAGGTTCTGAACGACGGTTCGGTCCTCGTCCGTCGACGTCAGCGAAATAGTGAAAGCGAGGCGAACAGTCCCCGGCACAATGACGTCGTTAGCTCCGAGGTTGGGGAAGCGGACTAACAGCTGCTGGTTCTGGTCGATCGTCGATGGGTTGTTCGTAATAATGACACTCTGTCTCACGCCTTTTGCCCCGAGGGGCTCACGCAGTCTGCGGTATGGATTGAGTTTGCGACCGTATTGACTCGAAGACATAATTTAGTGAATCTATATTAAACCCGTATGGTTTTGTCTTTAATACATAATTAATTTTAAGAAATTATAAATATGGCTGATTACGATAATGACATGTATGAAATCGGCAGAGACGATTACGTCGATGCGGATGATGATGACATAGATGATTATAATGACGAAACGCCCTTGATACAGCCTCCAGTTCCAATCCAATTGGGGGAATTAGGTGGCGCTACAAGCAGCGTTGGTCAAAGTCGGGAATTACTCGAGGGAGTGCATAGTTTCGGAAATGTTCGTAATTTGTTGTTAAGCATCGCCATATTGCTTCCGCTTTGTAACTTATTGTGTGGTTGATATATTTTATATGACCAATCACTGGCTACAGCTTTTCGGCATAAACCAATGTTTTAGGCCACTTTGGGTCAATTTCTTCCTCCATGAATTTGAACTGTTTTTTATAACTTGGAGATTGGCACTGACTTTTGTTCTGTTGTATACAACATTAAAATATATATAGTTGTAGGTGATTCTGGCATACATATTCATCAACATGATTTTTATTATAATTAGTATTATTTTATATGTGCTTGACTGTAATAAATAACATGGGAACTTCGCTATGTTCGCTTATATTAATACATTTGTAATAATTGTTTATAACACACAGAATATTTTTGTGTCGTGCCACATGAAATATTTAGGTAATTGTGTATCTTGTTTCAGGTTTATACGGCCCAGCCACACAACGGACAGAGGTAGTCTATGCAGACAGACGCCACTATCGGACAGGCCAGATGGTGATAGTTTTAAGCAACCAAGCAAACGGCTATGTAGCTGAAGTAACAGGCGTCGGTACAAAGTTGGTGGTGCAGCGTTACATCAAACTAAGCACTGTTTTCAGACCAGCGGCATCAGATCATACACTAGAAGTAGCGTGACATCAGTGCATTCCGGGAGGGTTTTCTTTGACATCGCAGAGCAGACTCCCGAAACGTATTTTAGAAAATGTTGATAATAGAGGAATAATGCTGACATGATATACAATTCGCAATACAATGCGCAAATGTGTCTATAAGCGATTTTTCTGAGTTTATCCATTTCATGTGATAATTCCAATGCAATACACTTGATAAACCAATGCACTTGAAATAACAGTCATTTAATCGACATGAAATGCATTCACAAATTACGGTTTTAATTTGTCTTTAAATAGATAATAATGTGTATATTAACGGATGCAACACTGGTGGCCCGGCTGCAAACGCGATTAACTGAAATAGCTGGAACTTCTTTTTATTGAATATATCAACACGGGATTTTTATTCTGGCATCTGTGACACAAATGAATAAGTCACGGTTGGCTTTACCTTGCAGTATAAGATATGATAGGCAGAGCATTATCATTGGTATGGACGGTTGATTGATACCGTTGGAACTACACATTTGCATATGTATATACAATGAAATAGCGATGGCTCGAAATGCGATGGCTCGTAATATCGGGCTCGCTCGAAATGGCGTCGCGGTCCCGATAATGTTTCCTATATGTGTAATGTATTTTATATGCGATGGCTCAAAATGTATCTGTCCATGTAATTATGTTGCGCAAAGCCTATATGCTGTGACCCTCATTTGAATATTCTCATAGTGACGATTAAAATGCTGAGTCACAATATGTATATTTGTAGAGAAAACAAAACATTAACGTGCTTCTCCAGTACCTGTAATCGAAAACTGATGTTTCGTCATCTTTTATCATATTAATGTTGTGGGCACTTTGTTCTGATCACTCATATGAACTGTCGTGCATAGACGATGCAAATTGGTGGCACGTCATATCCTTTATATAACTACTCGTTATAATCTGCCTGTATACGTAATGTAAAACCTTTATCAATATGTCATCTATTTATACAAATTATACTTTATACTGTGCATTTCACCTATGCTGCATGTAACGAGTATGCATGCAACTTCGTAAGAATGGATGTTTACCAACATCAGTATGATACAACTCACATAGAGTGACGTTCATTGCATAACATAGCAGTTCTCCGGCCGTCTAACGACACGCTAGGCATGCATATTTTAGAGATATTTGTAAAACGTGGCATACATATAATGATATATACCACAATTACACAATGCACACATCGATACCTGTATAAACAGATTTGCAATGCATGCACATACGTGTCTAGTAGTCGTGTTTAGTGTAAACGAAGATCAGTCTGCGTATCGGCGCACTCTGGTCATTGTCTACACTATTCGCTATTCGACCAGCAAATGTAATGATCATCACATAAAGTATATACCTGAGCGGTATTAACTTCGCTGATTGTATGTCCAGCTTCAGTGGTACTCGTTTGAATGTGACATAGATTGTAACAATAGAACTGTCGAAATGAATTGCAAATATCCAATACTGATTGTTGGAATTGTCCCTCTTTCACAACAGGTGAAATATGGGATTCGAACCAGTAAACCCGGCCTAATGTGATATTTTGTCTAGGAACATGTGCAATATGTCATGAAAAATAAAATGTTCACAGCAAGTGTGGGACTATTCCACATTTCCTATGAAAATGAGTTTATCTTTCGACGTCAGAAAATATCACAGTTTCTGTAATTTCATGTTCTTAGGTACAACATTACATGGCGTATCTCATATGACGTTAGCTGTTGACAGGCCGTTTCACGTCAGTAAATAAACAAATTCACGTTTTCAAATCGTGGTCATGTGTTTTGTGGCATGCAACTGGCCTATCAACAGGATATGCAGCTTTGTATTTTATCATAACAAAGTAGTGCTTTGTTGAATAATATTACAAAATGAAATGATGCTTTGGTAATGGATGGCCGGTATACTTGTGCCAGTAATAATAGTCAATGTTAGAAACTAACATTCCAAGTAATTGTAAAATATTCGTATTATATTTACACATTAGGAATCAATGAATTGCATTCTCTTCGGATCTTAGAAGTTCTAAAGATACGCATACTGCTTTCACGCATTTTAAATAGGTTGTTTATTTGATGCAATGACGTACGTATATTAAATGTCACACGATGATCTTCATGTTTTGTCTTCCGTACATACATACATAGACTCCAACAGTGACAGCAAGTGGCAATAATGGTAACATGGTTAGAAAGTTCCCAATGGTGTAGCCGGAAAACTGTAAAAAACAAACATTGCTATGGAAACAAAAAATCACCTCTAAGACCTATTATTAATGGAATATCAATAAGATGACTGTGACAATCGTACTGCTTATCTGACTATCCAAAATATAAACACGGCCTTTTATATGATCCCGGCATATGCCTTATTTAAAGATAAAAACATTTGTTTTGCGATTTTATGAATAGTCACACAACACGACTACCACGCTAGTCTTACTGACCTTCATCTAATAATAAGCTTTTAGAGGCTAATTTTTATTTTCTTGCCAATTATTATTTTCTGGCATTTTTCTTATTTCTACACACAATTAGGATAGTTATTTTTAATAGTTTTTTTTACCATCACAATCACCATTTTAATATTAACCTGTGGATATAAATAAACATTGAATATGCTTTGCCGCAGTGACCGAGACCTATTTGCTATTTAGTTGCTCACACATTCCTGGTGTATCAAACTTGCAATGCATATCCGGAGCCATACGAGGCTGTATGCTGATTAAGGGCTGCACTTCAAAATGCAACAAGTATTAACATATTGCCGCAGGGTCAAATACATGTACATGTTTACCCACGCAATGACAAGATACGGCATATTGAGAATTCTGATCGGAGTTTTACATAGCGACTTCAATATATAGTACGGTTAAGAGGGATATTGCGATTTATGAAAATTTTCATAGTGAGAGGGATTGTACATCTTATGAAAATGTTTATAGGGAGAGGGATAGTACATTTTATGAACTTTTCACAGTGAGAGCGATTGTACGGCTTATGAAATTTTTCATAGAGAGAGGAATTGTATGGTTTCATAGCGAGAGCGATCGGACATTTTATGATAGTATGCCTTATGAAACTTTTCATATTGAGATGGAATATTACGGTTTATGAAACTTTTCATAGTGACAGGGAATATTACGGTTTATGAAAATTTTCATAGTGAGAGGGATGTTACGGTTTATGAAAATGTTCATAGTGAGAGGAATTGTACGGTTTATGAAAATGTTCATAGCGAGAGCGATGTTACGGTTTATGAAAATGTTCATAGTGAGAGGAATTGTAAAGTTTATGAAAATGTTCATAGCGAGAGCGATCGTACATTGTATGCATTTTTCATAGTGAGAGCAATTGTACGGCTTAAGACATTTTTCATAGTGAGAGCGATTGTACGGTTTAAGAACATTTTCATAGTTAAAGGGATAGTACGGCTTATGAAAATTTTCATAGTGAGAGGGAATATGACGGTTTATGAAAATCTTCAAAGTGAGAGGGATAGTACGGCTTAAGAAAATGTTCATAGTGAGAGGGAATATTACGGTTTATGAAAATTTTCATAGTGAGAGCGATTGTACGGTTTAAAAAGATTTTCATAGTGAGAGGGAATATTACGGCTTATGAAAATTTTCATAGTGAGAGGGAATATGACGGTCTATGAAAATTTTCATAGTGAGAGGGCATATTACTGTCCTTATGAAAATTTGCATATTGAGAGGGAATATGACGGTCTATGAAAATTTTCATAGTGAGAGGGCATATTACTGTCCTTATGAAAGTTTTCATAGTGAGAGGAAATATGACGGTCTATGAAAATGTTCATAGTGAGAGGGAATATTATGGCTTATGCAAATTTTCATAGTGAGAGGGAATATGACGGTTTATGAAAATCTTCATAGTGAGAGGGATAGTACTGCTTAAGAAAATTTTCATAGTGAGAGGGAATATTACGGTTAATGAAAATTTTCATAGTGAGAGGGAATATTACGGCTTATCAAAATGTTCATAGTGAGAGGGAATATGAAGGTCTATGAAAATTTGCATAGTGAGAGGGAATATTACGGTTTATGCAAATTTTCATAGTGAGATGAAATATGACGGTTTATGAAAATGTTTATAGTGAGATCGATTGTACGGCTTATGGTAATTTTCATAGTGACAGTACGGTTTATGAAAATTTTCATAATGACTACTGTTTTTCTCAGAACAATGTTATAAAAAGTTTCATAGTGAGAGGGAATATGACGGTCTATGCAAATTTTCATAGTGAGAGGGAATATTACGGTCTATGACAATTTTCATAGTGAGAGGGAATATGACGGTTTATGAAAATTTTCATAGTGAGATCGATTGTATGGCTTGGCTTATGATAATTTTCATAGTGATAGTACGGTTTATGAAAATTTTCATAATGACTATTGTTTTTCTCAGAACAATGTTATGAAAATTTTCATAGTGAGAGGAAATATGACGGTCTATGAAAATGTTCATAGTGAGAGGGAATATTAGTGACTTCAATATATGAGTTGCACTGGTGAGTAATTTTCATAGTCAAGTGCAGTCTAAACTTTTCATAACCCTCCTTATGCATATTAGGTCGCTATTTTGAGCAACTGGATTTGCTCAAACAAAACTGGAGCCTGTTAATAATACTTACTTTGGAGTGGGCGCACTTTCAACACTTTCAGCTATTGTTGTTGTTGTTGTAGCCACGTTATCATGCACCTTGCCTATTGGCGAGGGGATAATACCGACAAGAAATCAGCAACATAGATAGATTTACGCCTCAAAAAACGTTAGTACACATTTCTCTCTCATTTGTTTGTTTGTTCGTTTGTTGGGGTTTAACTGGACAAGGTCATTTAAGGCCGGGCCAATGGACTTAGTACTAAATCCCATATATTACCTGTACAAAAGAGGGGAAAATCCCCCAACAAATATATATTCAGCCCTGAAGTCAGATTAATCTTGATCTGGTGCCAGGTCCTCGCCAAACTGGCATCACTTGGCCCCCTCCCAAAAGCAGTAGGATCAGTAATTAACTTACTACTTTAATAATGGGCAATACCCCAATTCAACTTCCAGGTAACAAAAGAGCCAACGATAAAAACGTACATGAGGGCCAAACCAGGACAATCGTGATGCCTAAAAGGAGGAACCCCTACCGTTAATTTACGCATTCACGTTCGCCCGACCAACCACCCACTCTCTGTCATTTGACATTGAGCACAGAGGTTGATAGTAGGTAGCAGAAAGACAGACGGACAGATGAACGAACAGTAGCTGATTTCATCAAAATTGCAAAGTATACTTATCTAGCAAAGTATATTTTGAAGGAGTAATCATTGATTTTTCCTAAATGCATTATTTCATACAGAACTAACGATTGCATATATTTGATGATTAAAACTATGCAGAATTATTATAATGAATTTATTACATTGTAATAAATTCAGTATAATAAAATTTAATAAATTTATCCTGAAATTGAAATTTTCTCCCTCACAGTATCCTTTGCTAGGAAAGTATACTTTGCAATGTTTGTGAAATAGGCTACTGACACATAGATAGACTATATGCACCCCGAATGTTGATACAGGCTACATAAAAAACACAAGTAACAGCAAATGTTCAGGTATTGCGTTTTTAACATGTTTAAAGCACAGTAGTTTAGTATACAAGGTGTATGATCACGTGGTTACAACAACAACAGCAATTACTGAAACTTCCAGAAGCGCCTCCAATTCAAAGTACGTAGTATGTTATATTGTCCTTATTATGTAACGGATTTTTATGAAATAAAATCGTTTTTGTGAATAATCAATTTCCGTGTTTACTGTCAATACTGACACGGAAATCGATTCGTCGCAAAAACGACATAAGTATGTGCCGAAGTCCCGAAGTCACAAAATGCAGGTCATGAAGACGCGTTTGATGCGCCATATTTAATCTTGCATATTAAGGAACATATCACATAATATTTACTTTTGAGTTGGCGCGATTTCAACACTTTCATACATTGTTGTTGTTGTGGTAATCACGTGATCATGCACACTGATACACTTATTTCAGAAATAAACCCACATATGTACATGTATGTTATCCCACGCATGTGGCTGTGACTGAAGCAATGTGGCTTATGGGATTTGCGACCAGTATAGATTCAGATCAACCTGTGAATCCGCACAGTCTGATCAGGATCTGCAATGTTCGCCATTCCATCAATGAAACACCTGTCACGCACCTGAAAAATACTATAGATCATTATCCGGCTATAGAAGTGTTCTGTTTGATCTGGAGCTGCACTGGTCACAAACCACATACGCCCCATTTCTCCAGTCACCAGGGCTCCAGATAATATTTGAGTCTAAAGAGTATTGTACCCCCTGATTTCAAAGTAAGTGCATATTTTGTTTTATAAATGGATCATTGATGTTCTTCATTATTAAATAGGGAACAAATGATCAGATCAACACATAAAATAATTTAAACATTCAATTATTTGAATGTATTATTACTTATTCACTTATTTATACTGCAATACAGTTGCAAATTTACTTAGTTGAGCTGCGGTTTGCTTTTTTGCAGCTCAACTAACTAAATTTCAACTTTATTACAGTATGTCCACTACTAAATTTGATAATCAATGCGTATTTTCACATTAGAGTGAATATTTTGTACTCCCACTGTTGATAAGCAATGCGTATTCAGCTAAAAAAAGAGCTCTGAGTCACAGTCACAAAATTTAATAAAACTTGGTCTTGGCTCCGAAGTTACCCATCTTATATAATTCATTAAAAAAACTTCACATTACCAAACTGGAGAATATTATAATATTTGCTGTAAGTTTACTGAGTCAATGATGCTTCTAATAACTTTGAAAACACCATGACTTCAACGTAAATCCATCATTGCTTTGTGGCGCCATTACGGACGTCATTTGGAACCTCTCCATTTTTATTATTTTGTTATAATTTGACATAACGTTAGCGCATACAACGAATACGTAATTGTGGTGACGCACCAAATCAATTAAATTCGCCCCATGTGTTATCACATGTGTGATTTCACATTTATGAAATGGGTTAAAAAAGGCATACTGTGATACACTCAGTGAATAATTGCAAATGACTTTCATATGAAACCGTGTTGTAGAGCGTGTCGGAAAATGGAAATTGTATGATCGTTCGGCTCATATTTAAGGGTGGGAATTTGCTCAAACAACTTCCATACCTGGTGAAATTGTATGAATGTAGTATAGCCATATATTAATCCAAATTCGTACTCCGCCATTATGGAGGCGATTTAGTGAGGTGGACAAGAGTGCTGAATGTCACAATATTCACGCGTCGCGGCATGGCCAGTAAACGAAGAGATGTAACTCACTGCAAATCAATAAGGTGAGTCCGTTGTCATGATAAACGTGTGTACCAACTGTGGTTTAAGATGCAGAAAGCATAACTATTATTGTTATTGCATGGACAAGGCTATTGAACATTAAAAATTGCTATCGAGGGCAGTTAACTAATCTAAAAAAAAATTAAAATACGGATGAATACGGATTTTTCGACTTGCCATGATAAACGTGTATACCGAATGTATGTGTTAAGTAGTACATGAGTTATTGTACGGCAAAGGATACGAAATTCGAAAATTAGAAATGGCGGCCATGATGAGATAAGTCGTGAGAAATAATTTCCAAAATAAATAGCGTTCTTCGTCCTGCCTTAATAAACATGTAACTATCCCGAATTCGGCTACGATTTGTCATGTAGAACTTGAGGTATTACGCGGACAATGACAACGAGGCTAAAATTATATTAAAAACGGCTACAAAGGGGAGATAAATATTCCGAACATTAATTAGGCTTATCGTGATAAGATATATTTAAGTTGGTTGCGATTCGTCCTCTACATTTCTAGTTATTTTCAAACGGGCGTATACTATGAGAGAATCACAGATTGTACAGGGGAGTTATGCCAGGTAAAATTCCCCGTCGGTCTCCGGTATATCACAGCATATACGTAAACGTTCGACTAAGAGGATATTTGTATTTGTATGCCGGCATACGGGCATGTGTTGAGCATCTGAATACAAATAAAGTTTTTTTTATTAATTTTGGCCTGGTATATTGTAGCAGTTGTTTTTAGAACTTCCGTTGCGTAGCCCTTTTTAGGACTGAAATTGGCAGGCCGGTAGTTCACTTTTGTCAGAATTTGAAACTGTTTTCGTTGCCATTGACCTTTCGGGCAATTAGAAAACGAGTGACGTTAGTTGCCGATTATAATCTTCTGCCACCACATATCATAATTGTCTGTCGCAACGTCCGATGAAATAATTTGTTATAATTCTTTGTTGTTATGCCACTTGGAAACTCAAATAGTAGAGAAGTCGTTTCTTCTGGAGTACACTATTCAATGTGGTTAATACCGTAAACAATAAGATTGCAAGACTCACAGTAAGTAATTGAGAAACGCAACATGCACGTTTCCGCTGGCGCGATACAATTCCATAACAAAACACGCCTAACTTAAAACAATTAACAGTTGCAATTTGCGTGACTGTTAATACTTCCATCCTTGAATTTTGATCACTGTAATTCAGAAACGAAAACAGTTAAATAATTTATCCAAAAGTAGCCGAAATGGAGTGCTCTTAAAATCCAAAACAGGCACTCTTCCGTTGGAAGCGGGTTGCTCTTAAAATCCAAACTAGGCACTCTCTCTTGGATTGGGAAATTTCAGCTTTTATACATCTCGGTGATTCAATGTAACTTTAACGGTGACCTTGAGTAATGTCTACCTTTAAGTGGTTACCTCTTATTTTAAGGTTAACATTTAATTGATTGAATGGTGAATCAGGCAAGAAAGTGTCTTGTCAAATATTCCCTCCCAAGATAATAGATGATAATGCACTACATGTGTGTTTACAACAATATTCATATGAGCATGTCAATTTAGACTTATTGTACACAAGACATGTCACAAGACATTTAATGTCTATATAATATAATAGTGTACCTTTACATCTTTATGTAATGCCACTGGCTCGAATCAGTCAGTCAGCTCATCCTTGATGAGACAAACATAAACACTATATTGTTTGACTTGTATCAGGTGATAGCTGTTTGAATATTTTTAAGTGAGATCCATGCTCAGTCGATCTTGTAGTACAATACAATAAACATGGTGTACGATTGTCATTTTAGCCCATTTCATACAGAGAATATACCATTCTACCAACACATAGCTGTATGTATTCTCGTCTCCCGACATGAATACTACATATTAGGTAGCCACACTTGAATTTTATCATATCGCTGGTTCAATGTGTGATCATAGTCCATTGAACTTGTTCATATTTGTTTGTGGAGAAACAAGACGAACACACAGTTTACCCCCTTTATCATGAGGTATTATCAATTGTCTCACCGAGACGGTTCAAATGAGTGGTCGTTAGATTTACATATTATGCCACACAGCTAGGAGTTGATAGGTATGATAAATGTTCATTTACCAACACGACTGGGCAATGATTAAAAACTTGGCTTTTCTCAAATCATATCAACTACATGAGTACTGTTGCTAAATATAGGCTGAAATGTCTACATTACGCTTGGCATTGAGCCAGTCTGTGTCTGCATCAGGTTCCACAAGGTGTAGTGGTATTTTCATAAGGCCCCTAATTGGTTTGTCCAGTTTATGATCTACCTTTGGCTTGGCAATGTGCCAAGATTAACGTCACTGTGAAATATGTTAATAGGGTTCACATGCAGTTGCAATAGCTCAACCAGACATCCGAATGAAGAAATTCTTTACGGCCCATCACACAAATACTGTTAATTGACCAGTGGTTAACTTAGGGTAACAACATATTTCCCATTGCAACAAATAATTAAGACATGTATATTACTAGGCAAAAATTGTCACCTGCTGGTGGCATTATTATTCATTGATTCTTGTGGCACCATCATTGAAAATGGAAAACATAACATTAATTGGTATTTGTTACCTATATTGTAGCCGTTCAACTATGTAAATGAATGAAGAAATACAAGTCAGTAAATTCACTTAATGCACACCAAATTCTGTTTATCAGGGAAGTTAAACTGCCAAGTTACACACATACAAACAGTATTATGTCGCCATTACACCATTACAACATTCAGTACCCGGCCTATCAGGATGGATGTGGATGTTCATAGCATGAATGTACACTTTGCTCAGACATGCAACTTATGGAGTAACCTTGCCCGGAGTTCCCTTGACAGACCCCGATGCGCACAAAAGTATGTATACTGTTTCGTGACATGTTCATACACACATATAACTTGAAATGTAATGGGAATAATAATAATAATAATGTTCCCAATATATGTATATATATGACTAAGTTTCTACTACAATATACTGGGTACGTCATGCAGTATATGAATCAGATGATGCCGGACTGATTTGCACCCTGACATATTAATTATACACTGACTTCAATACACCAGCGATATATTGTACATTAGCAAAACAACTTTATATGAACATCATTTCTTAGACGGCTGACTTTAAAAGTATTGATACGGTCAACAGGATATTTACAGATGCTTAACAGTATTACTACTATTGTTAGTATTCTCTAAATACATATGACATTCTTAGTTACATTTGAAAGACAACGCCTGAATGGCTGGCGACCGAATGAACGAACGAAGGAACGAACTAATGAAATGAACGAAACAAAGTTATGGTTGACTCTGTTAGAACCTAATATTTGACAGCTGAACAAATGTACTGCTTGAGTGCACCCAATGCTGTCAATGTTTGCATGTATGTTCATCTACGTGTTTTTCTAATGTAAGTCAGTCGAGACACCCCATTCCAGACTGCACACATGTGCACCCCAATCGGGCATACAATGGCTGTACCATTATATACATCATTCGCAGGATAACCTGATAACTATGTACGAAATGTGCTAATCCATAAATGATAACATGATCCTACAAATACACAGTATGCCAATACCGAGTACTAATTAGTCCTCTGGGAAGCCAGGAAGTGCCCAAAATACCATCACCTGAGGAGTTCCAAACCAACATAGACATTCCAATGTATTTGCAGGAATACACCATGATATTACTCAGTCAATTGGCTATTTATTATGTAAATGTATAAAGAACAAAGAACATTTCAATAAGTGCCTGTGAATATCTTCCTCTGAATATTGTCTTGCTTTCGTGCATGAGAAAATGATGTGGCTTCATGCAAAAATGCAAACCGTTGTTATTTCCTATCTGGTTATGTTAACACTGATAGTAATTATGTCAGAAATGGGAGAACCATGTCAGCAAGTAATACATGAACTCGAGATGGAGGCTTTGGACATGGTTGTTATGAAAATGAAAGAAACGGCACACAATCATGGGCTGAAAAATATTTGCTGTAAAGATCAGTTAATACGTGAATTTGGAAATTCTATTTTGGACAAACTTGTTACAGAAGAGGAGTAAATGAGGAAGGGTCAATACAATATCCGCACTAAAATGCGCTCTGTTGCACGGTTGTTGATAAAACGTAATGAAAACAAATTAAGACCTCTGCAACTGAGTGATTTTATGTATGGAAGAGAGTTCATAAGTGTTGTTGCAGCATTGAAAGAGCTGTCGCAAGAAGCGAATTCATCAAATTTTGCTCTTACATTATGTCATTATGTATGACACTAACCTCTTAAACCGTCCAATCTCCAACAGTTGTACTTAAGCTGTGACTGATACGTACAGCATGTAATTGTGACCTTTTTACCCACTTATGAGGTGCCCCTCACAAGTTAACCATTCCCAATCATTTCCAATGGCAGAAAACACCTCACAAGTTCATTTTCATTTCGCACCTCACACAAAAATCGGACACGCGGACGGCCAACATCAGAAACGGACGAGATCACAAAAAAAGTGCTCGAGTGGATGTCAACTCTGAGATTGTCACATGATTACCTGCCAGGTCCCACGTCTACTTTCAAAATATCGCTACATCGCTGGGAACCAGACATGCACGTGTTTGTCATAAGCCAATCGTAAGATGCAGCGGTGGTTTCATAGCTACTGGTGTAGCAACAACAACAAGCCCGGCGAGGTCACCAGTCGCTGCAGTTATAACGCACAAGTACGAACTTTCCATGTAAACGTTTAAATATGTTGTAACGTTTTAAGTGATTTGTATGTTTAATTGTAAAATAAGGTAGGGTTATATCATGTAATTTGTTAAGGGCGTCAACTATAAATGAAGATTGCAGATTGAAATAATTTTGCCAAAAATAATCGACTTTGACAGTGTATGGATATATGATCACTACCTGAATACAATGTAAGCAAATTGCGAATGTTTTTGATACAAGCTTTTGTATGCTGTAGACGTGTGGAAAACCATTATTTACTTAGGCAGATAGAAAGGTGCGACAATCCGACACCACTAGTACCCGACAGAAAATGTTTGCCTAAATTTTTTGTCACGCAATCAACTCTTCACAAATCTATTTTGTAACACACATATTTAGAGATGCAACCGGTGAAAAAAATATTCATGTCACGAAAAGGACACATTGGCCATGTATTGAATGTCACATACTTAGATTGCAGACAATAACCTCTTCATTTCTCCACCATCACTTTGTTGTTGTTGTTTTATTTATGTTGTATTGCTTTATTGAGTATGGTGTATTGACCTATCAACATTTAAGGAGGTTATAAAGACCAATAAGTTGGCATGTCCCGTATTTAACCAGTCCATAATGAGGGAAATTCTCAAAAACAGAACTAAATAATTAAAGGGAAAACATATATTCAGTCCTGAAATTAAAATATACTGACCTGTGCCAGGTCCAACCCTAAAAGTAATGTGATCAGCACTAATACTATTACTTATTAATGGGCATAAGGGGATTTAGCTCTCAAGTATCAGAAGACCCAATATGTACATGAGGGCCAAACCAGGTACAGTGCAGTCTCCGTTTTTGTTCAACCGTAGACAACACTTGCAAACACAACGCGAACGCAACGCGAACGCAACGGTTTGCTGTAGCGTTGTATACGTTGTTTAAACGTATAATACGGTTCGTACACGTGTAATACACATTGTCAAACCGTTTAGTTTAAAAGCGTTGTATACGTTGTTTAAACGTATAATACGGTTCGTACTCGTGTAATACACATTGTCAAACCGTTTAGTTGTAAAGCGTGTAATACGTTTAGCTTCAAGGCGTACATGTATAACACGCTTTGGCGTATACACATGTAGCGTGGTGAAATAGTGGAAACGTGTACAACGCTTTACCTGGAAGCGTGTAGCTATATGAAAGCGTTGAAACGTGTACGACGGTTGTACGTTTTAACGCGAATACCTGTTCGGCCCCGATCGCTTCGAGGCGTCCTTGTTTCGTCCCTTTTAAAATATCGCAAATACATACCCTCAGATCGAGTTCAAAGTACATCGGCGGTGTGATTTAGCATTTAAATTGATCCCTAATCCCTGATGCCTAATGAGTCACGCTTTTAACACGACAGATATACCTTGTCGTTTATCAAAATATGTGCGAATTGTAGATCACGTGAGCCGGCTCATCAGGATATGCGACATTCCTACGTACATGTACATTTTATATACACAAAAATGACCCCTAATACAGCGTAATGTAACAGTTCCTAACTTAATATGGAATAGCCCGGGCCGATAGTCCGTGTCAGTTACTTGGGGTTAAATATTACGAACACAGATAAACACAGTGCATGGTTTGTTTATTTTATTTTAACATCATCAGAAATGGCGAGTCTAGGAACTCTCGTATCTTTACGCTGAAGCCAGTCTATTTCAGTCACTAATCCGCTATACACCTGTCCCACGCGTGTGTTAAGAAAAATCGATATTTGTAGAAACTGAATACACAGCGAGCTGCACACTGGTTTAACACGGATATGGCCCGCGGATATGTGTCATAAATTACTTGGTGGTCAAAACCGGTACATTTACAAGGTTTATAGCGAAATAGCAGCCGATTGGCAATTTTTCTCGGTCCGATTTTTAAGACTAGTTTTCAAATCTCAATCAGTCTGAGAGTTCAAAAATCGGTCCAGAACCGGAAAACTGAAAATTTTAAAAGCCCTGCTGAGTCTAGAAGTATATATACACACACGAAAAACGATCTGAGCATGCGCATTCTACGCGATACACGGTTGGCATACCAAAACGTGTAATGCGTTAAAACCCGTGGAAACGTGTTATACGTATAAAACGGTTTCATCTGTACGGTGCTGTGTACATGTAAAAGCGTGTAACCGTTCGTCAAAGAAAGCGTTACATCGTTTAAACGGTTTACCTTAGCGTTGTATACGTTTACAACCGTTGTATACGTTTACAACCGTTGTACACGGATTACACGCTTTTGAAACTCAATGCGTTGTTTACAACCGTTGTATACGTTTACAACCGTTGTACACGGACTACACGCTTTTGAAACTCAATGCGTTGAACACGGTTTGTTCGACTTTCGCGCATGCGCAAGAGTGGGGAAACGCAACGCATGGCCGAAAACGTATTACACGTAAACGACACACGGTTTGAAACGCAACTAACGGAAACTCCACGGATACGCAACGCACAACACTTTGTACACAAACAGAAACAACTGTAAGTCGACATTACGGTAAGGATGAACCCCAATAGTTAAATGTCAGCTTAAAACATGTGAGACTGCATTTGGATATGCAGCAAAATTTGGTTTTTGCATGTGAAAAATCACTAAATTGGATTTGTGAAGCTCATAATCAAATATAGATCGCACAAAACTACCATGATAACTTGACACACATTGGAATGGGCCACTCATACAATAAAAACAACAAACTCGTGTGAACACTATGGACAACATTTCCGAACATTGTCTAATTCAAGGGACTCGGTAAACTATCTATATAATTGTGTAAGCCATTCTTTTTCTTCTCTTCGTGTACGGATCTGCCGACCCGAAGTTTTGGAAATATGGACAACAATCCTATTTATTATTGTTCACTTTCTACCGCCGATGACAGGATAAAGAAGATAAAGAAACAATATTGGTAGTTGCATTCATTTCATAAACATCACAAAAGTGAAAAAATGCAACTCATACCATAAGTACAAATACCACTCACAGCTATGGACAATATTCAGCTAATGATAGTTACAGACATTGTATAAAACATCATAAAAGTTGACAGATGCAACTCACAAGGTAAGGCCACATAGCACGCTCAACAACGGACACTATTTAGCTATATGCTAGTTACATACATTGTATAAAACATCACAACAGTGGACAAATACAACTCACATGGAATTCATGGCACAACCAACATAAGATCATTCATATCATAAATGTAATTTAATCTATAGAAAAGTTTATGTTGCGCCATCGCAATATTCCCACTTTTCCAAATGTTCATGTAGGAAAAGGGGAGATAATCAATGACGAGGAGGTCGAATAAAAAAGAAAATTCACTTGGCACATCTACATATCATAGAGAAGCCAGAAACCAAATATGAAGTCTCCAATTATTACGGCTTCAAAGTTTTTCGTCTTGCATTCAGTCCAAAAGGGGGAGATATTTTAAGACCTTGAAGTCAGAAATCTAAATTGGCTTTGCACATATACACACCATTAGGAAGCTGCATACGCTATAGCATATATCAAGTCTCCTTCTATTTCGGTTTAAACAAACATATTTTATGACTAACGGTGAATTACTGATATTTATTATTCAAATATCACTTGATGTTACACTGTTTGAAACTGTGATAAATGCGGTTTTGAACTGTGAAAATATCATTTTAACTAATCGATGAAATTTATGATATAGCTACGACGGCACGTGCTAGCGACAAGAGGCAATTCGTATTTAAAATATTTACCTGTTGATATGCTCTGTCAAATCCATTATTAATCAATCTAATTTCATAGTAAATGTTCTGTTCTCGATCTGCAACATGACATACCAGGTTAATTAGCCGATCTTACAACACATGTTAACGATTGTAGGAAAACGTTCTCATGAAAATCAGACAATCACAACCTGTTATTTCATCCCTTGTGACAGTTTTCTGGTCAGCTGCTTGAATTGCCTTACGAACGATCATATTTGGTGAAGTACGTTGATAGTGAATAGATTCCTGTTGATAAATCGTGTTACTCCCGTCAGTTATTTTAAATCCAGATCGACAGTAGGACACGGAATGAATCACAATGGTGGCCATTCTTTTCTGTGCACTGTTGACAATAACGAATAATATTGCGCCAAGGGGGCGTGGCTTAGAATGTCAAATCCATTAATAAAATGTGCATTATTGTTAATCGGATTATCTTCTTGTTTACTTATTTGTGCAAAATGTTAATTATATTTTAATATGATGAGACGAATATCAGCATAATGAATTATAAAATGTGGAATGATTGTTTATTCAACAAGTGATTTTAGAAAATACTACGGTTGGTGTTCACTTGAAAATAATTCGATCTTACCCAGAAAACAAAAACTATCCTCTATTACTTCTTACAAGAAACGTAACGGACTGACTGGAAAACGTGACGAAAACAGTATAACCACGTTTTTTCAAAAATGAGGTGCAGTAATAATAATACAAATACGACAATTAATACGTGTACAATGCTAATCAAAATACAACTACATCAAACTACACATATGCTTTGATTGAACATATTAATGCTCATTTATATTAACTTGATTTAATACTGTCAGTTCAGACATAACATTACGTGCATCAAATTGAGAACGAAATTACCAGTTTTAAAAACGCAATGAGAACGAATTGACTTGAGAGCGATATCTGGTAGACTACTAATAAAGTTTGACATTGTAGCGTCACTTTGACATTCAAATCATACTAAATGCTTACTAAATCGTATGATGAGAGTCGAACACACACTTTGTGTGAATGTTATGTTTGTCTATTATTGGCGGACAATAGTCAATATACAAAATATATTCCTGTTTCTGTAGTACACCGGTTACCGTGTAGTTTACCAAACCGAAAACGCAGCCAGCGGTATTATAACTGGTAGCCGTGTGTGTCGGTTCCATGAAGGTGGCCAGATTAGCTCAGTAGGTAGAGCATCAGACTGAGGATCGGGAGACCCGGGTTCGATTCCCACCTGGACCGCTGCGAATGGTCGTTTTGGCGTGTTCTTGGGCAAGACAACTTCATGCTAGCCTAGTCCTATCGAATGGGGACTTAAATTGTCGGTTCCAACATGGAAAATTATCGAGCCAGTGCCGTCGTTAAATCAAAGCATTTACATCTACATTTCTATAAGTTAGAATACCACTGTATGTGTTACACTATAGCGGTTCGTTTGCCGTTGAATTGCGGTTCGTTGAAACACAAACGCTATTAGGCTGTGACTCTAAGTAAAATCCTTCCTGTACAATGTGCTGTGCATTGCGTTTTTAGCGGTTAGTTATATATAGGCAAATCATCACATAACTTTGATAAGATGTGATGTATTTACGTCGCATGTTACAACAGATAAACATAAGCCGTGTACAGCTTATAAATCGACAATAAATACACTACATAGATGTACATTTAATGTACATGTATACATAATACGCAATACATTATTGTGGCCTTTACACACTCATGTACAATACTGTATTGCGTATACAAGTCGGCTTGGGCTATCGCAGTAACGCTATGTAAATACATATAATTTATTGTTCACCTTGGATCGATATCAGGCTACATGAGTGAGCTATTTGATCAGGAGCTACACTATTCAGAAATCCCATAAGTCCCATTTATCCAGTCAATGCCACATATGTAGCACCGCTGGCCGCCCCATTACAGACATGCGGGTGAGTGAGAGTGTCATACTATTGGTTATTTATGGCTGTCACTGCAGACAAGGAGCTTATATGTTTTGTGCTTTATGTAGTAAATAGCAGACACATGTAACATGTTAACGATATATATTGTTTGTTAGAAGCATGGCGGGCACATTCCTCCAGTCACAGCCACATTTGGTTTGTATGTGGTCATATGCAGAAATCCGCAGCAACTGTAGGAACGCACTATCGTTGCCGGCGGAACAGCGTGGAATATATTCAGATACATATCAAATAACCCATGTATTATATATGTACATCACTCACAAGCATACGAGAGTGATATACAAAACAAACATATACGCGGAATTTTGATGTAGTTTTATTATTATAACATACACAATTCTCACATTTTGCACCAATGTACATCTAGCAATTATGCACAAGTTGATACATTTGCACTTAAAACGGCTTGCACTGTGCACCTCATATGTGATTTTCTGTATCCATAGTAGCGAGGTACCGGTGCAACCCAAATATTCAAATGTTGTGTTCTGCATATTATTCATATGCATAATACCTCATCTTATTTGATATGCCATGGTGCGTGTAGTAACAAACTGAACAGCGATGTGAAAGCGGTCGCTAAATGTTATCACGTAGAAAGCGTCGTCGTCAGAATGTCCAGCAACCAGTGTAGTGATATAATACAGTTTTACTTGGATCAAGAGTAAACCACAACGCAAACCTATTAGCTGATGAAACATTTGAATAATACACCATCAGTGTGCATATTGCTGGTATTTAAGTGGAATAAACGAATTTTAAACGTGCCGGAAGGGCTTACGAACAGCGGAGGGAAGCGACGCAAACCAATTGTTAACGTAAAACGCGCAGCACCAACATAGGACTACAATGGAAACACGCGGCATTTCATCATAACAGGCGAGTATCAAAGTAGAGCAACGTCCATTACCAAACAGGTTCAGAAGACATTGATTGACAGTAACTAGGTATATGTCGGATGAGTTCCCATGTTACTGACTGATACAGAAATAGAATAATGAAAGTAACCTAAACATTGATCAACGTCGACCACGACAAAGTTCACGTTGACGTTGCGCCGACATGCATGAGACTCATGTTTCCAATATGTCGTTGTAAGATAACTACTTGCGTAAGGTTCATGGAAATTCTAACCAGCATTGAACATCGTTTACTTTTTCGAATGGTGTATTTATAATTTCTGTATCACACACAATGTTCAATATATAGCAAAAGTCCACATATTATTTGATCACCCCTCGTATATATATAAACAATCTTCATAAATAGTAAAAACACAATCATGCTAAGAAGCCATGTATGGCTACATTGCAAGTACGTGGCGAAGGGATAAGTTCGTTGTACCACGGGTAACACACATTTGTGGTTGCCGATACACCCCGTGTATTGTATGCACGTGACCTATGGATATGCCCCTCGAATCACGGGTAGTAGACATAAGTGGTTGCCGATACACCCCGTGTGTTGTATGTACGTGGCCGAGAGATAGACCACTCGAATCACGGGTAAAACACGTGAGTGGTTGTTGATACACCCCGTGTATTGTATGTACGACGCGCATAGATAGGCTCCTCGAATCACGGGCAACACACATGAGTGGTTGCCGATACACCCCGTGTATTGTATGCACGTTACGCAGAGGTAGGCCCCTCGAATCACGGGTAACACACATGAGTGGTTGTTGATACACCCCGTGTAGTGTATGTACGTTGCGGAGCAATAGGTCCCTCGTACGACGGCTAACACAAATGCGTGATTGCTGATACACCCCGTGTATTGTATGTACATGGCTGAGAGAGAAGCCCCTCGAATCACGGGTAACACACATGAGTGATTGCCGATACACCCAGTGTACTATATGTACGTGGCGGAGAGATAGACCCCTCGAATCACGGGGGTAACACACATAAATGGTTGAAGATAATCTCTTTAAATATACATGGAACAGAAATTGTATAACATAATATTTACGCTGACCATACATTCATAATGGAAACGCCCATTCAACGTATTGCGGTTAAATCCCAGTAAATTACGTTTGCCCTACGTGACATTGCGCGATCTTGTTGATTGGGTAAATGTTTGTCTGACGTCATTACTCTACACGACGTTATCAATAACGGCAAGCTCTTGACCGGCAACGTAAGAACATGCAAATACAATGGCATCATTAGCACTAATTTGATAATCGCCTCGCTTGCAGCCTTGTTAAGAAATCAATTGCTCGGTATTGAATAAACGATAACACGTTAAACCATTTACCTTACAAGGCGAACTTAAATCCTTAGTGACATTGACATTAGGTGGTCGGACGTGGGTCGTGTGCAGAACGGATCCCTGTGCCTAGTCACACATCGTGGCCAAATATTATAAAATCGGTGAAGCGGTTCCTACGCTGTTGAATAAACAAACTAAACGTTAACGCATTTGCCTGGCAAATAATGTGAACATAACGTCCTCAATGGCTGCAAAACACAGCACCACCCCTAGACACACATTACGACCAAATAGTATCGAAATCGACGAAGTTATTAATTACTGAACAATTAAGGACGTTACTACGTACGCACGCACGCATGTACGCATGTACATGGACTAACGGTATATCCCCTCTTGCCTATCGGCGAGGGCATAATACGTAATTAAGTCACGGGATATTGCTTCGGACTCCACGCACTTTAAACAGACCAAATGTTTTAATACTACAGTAAGCGCAACAGCCCATTACTTAATTCCTTAATACAAAGTTATGCAGTATCATGTCATAAATACACGTGAATATAACGAAGTGCACGTATGTTACACGGTAGGGTGGTTATTGTAAAGAAGGAAGTACAGTGCAGTTGTCCTAATATAAATACTGCATACTACCAGGAAGAGTAGTGTTATATATATATATATATATATATATAGCGCGATTAAGCTACTAGGTTTAGTATTGACGGTAAATAGCGAGGTAGATGGACTGGATCTGAACGTTGTTTATATATCGACATGATAGATGAACTTGATTTGAAATGTGGTTAAACATGCGGATAATGACCATAGGACTTATTGGCCGTTGATCATGACTGCCATTTCTACACGTGTGAACATTTTGGCATTGTCATAATACCCGAACCTGAAAGTTCTGTCACTCAATAACGCAGGGTGACTTGCGTTACAGACAGAAATATCGGGTTAATAATACCCGTGACCCTTTCATTGAGTTTCATATCAGCGGCAACAAACTGTGCGATCGCAGGGGTGTATCTAACTCAATACATGTACCAACATGACCAATGCGTCTAGATTACACGAATTACACAGGGTGGTTAGCTATCAATGTGAAGAAGCTACACATAAACTTTATTAAATATTCAACTAACGTATGTATCAGGAGATAAACGAATGTAGACGTACGTCCAAGTGTTGATGCACGCGAACCTATAGTACACGGAAAATAGGTCAATGACACATGCATGACCACATGTTGATTAATATAAATATTAGCAAACTACTGATGACGTTTGGCGAAGATCCAACTAACATATGAGGATTACGTGACATTTGGACTTACGTACAAAGTTTTGACGGAATTACCTACATGTACATTGTAAGAAAAGTAAGGTGTCAATGTAAAGAAGCTACTGATAAGGTTGAGCGACCATTCAAATAACGAATGAGGATTATGCGATATTTGGACGTACGTACGAAGTTTTGACGGAATTACCTGCATGTATATTGTAAGAAAAGTAAGGTGTCGATGTAAGGAAGCTACTGATAAAGTTTGACGACCATCCAAATGTCGTATGAGGTGATATGCAAATTTTGGACATAAGTCCACAATTTGATGGACATGTTGTATCTTTATAAAAAGTAGGTCAAAATCACTTGAATGACCCAGGGTAGGTATCAATGTAAGCAAGCTTGTCCGAAATGCCACTAACGCATAATTAGAAAGATAGATATAAAATGTGGACGTACGTGATATATATTTCGAATGACCCAGGGTGGTTAGGCATTAATGTAATGTAGATATCATGAATTTTGGTGAAAATATGAATAAGGTATCAGAAGACATACGAAATTTAGACGGATGACCAAATTTTGATAACCTGACCTATATTTCGAGAAAGGTATGACAGTGTCACCCGAATGACCCTGGGTGGTTAGGTATCAATTGATGAAAACTACTGATGAAGTTTGATAAACACTCGACTAGCGTGTCAGAAGATACATGAAATTTGGGCGTACATCCAAGTTTTGACGGACATGACCGATATTTATCAATGCAAGGAAGCAACTGATGACGTTTGGCGAATTATGGACACAAAGGTTAAGGTCACCAATGTAAATGTCTGGGCCATCCGAATGACACTCTGGATCGCTATCAATGTGAGGAAACTATTGATTAAATTTGGTAATGATCTGACTAGCTGATCAATAAATTGTTGACGACGACGACGCCGCCGGAATTGTAACCGCTATGTCTCACTTTCCACTAGCGTGGATGAGACAAACATGTTAAACACAAACCAACTTTCTAGCACTAGGACATTTGTCCACATGTACTTGCTATCGACTGACATACGATATCAGACACATTTCCTAATTTCCACGACTAATTTACGTTTTGTTTTGGTTATTGTCAATACATTATGTTTCAGTTTGCTAAAAACAGTACTTAGCTGGTACATTTGCGATTTTGACTAATCAGCAAACGAGTGTGTAGCCATACAAGTGGGTGTATATTTCAGACATTAATACAAACTGCAACGGACGCCATTATTCATAGAAATGGCCAGACACGTTTTCATCAACCGTCATTCAATTAACTACGGATTTTTTTGTGCTTTTTGTCATGATTTAATGTTTTGAGAAAAGGCAATTTGACTGTTGTCGTCGTATGTTATCCACCCGACTTTGAATGGAATTTAAACTGTGTCATATCTGAAGACAGCAAATCGACTGGACACGTGTTATATGTGGAGGCCTATATGGATCAACTAGACATGCACGTTTCACGTCTGGCTGTTGTTCTGGTGAGTGAATACTTTTCTTCTTTAATATACGACGGTGTGTCAATAAGTACTCGACACTTACCTTTCTAACAAATAACAACATGATTCCTTTGCTTCCTCCAGTTTGGAGAGCGAAAACCATATTTACAATTACAATATAAACTGTGAACAAAAACATGCAATACTAAATATGTAATGCAGTGTGTTGAAATGTAATTACAGTTATGTAATCATAACTATTGTGAGTGTAGCATACAGTAATGTATCCGGAATTAAAAACTTATGTTTTTTATAAAGAAGCCGGAGAACCAGTGGGAATCAGTGACCTCCCTGTTGAAAATACTATCCAGAGCCAGCGCTCACAGCGGTTTTTGTCGCACCTGCTTGCGGACAGCGTGATATAGTCGGTACATTGGCATACGTTCGTTCGTACGTACGTGCGAGCGTCCAGGTTAAGTTTTTGGTTAAATAATAGTTTATGCCACCCGCCACCGAATGATGAGGGGGCATATAGTGTTACCGGCTTCCGTACGTCCCGTCCGTCCGCCCGTTCGTCCCGAAACTTTAATGCTTGACTAACTGTCTTATAGTGTATGCTTACTCGCACGGATCTGCTTGATAGTGACATAGTCCCTCTCCCGCAAAGCCCAGGGTCAAGGTCACATACTTTGTGCTTTTGAAACCTTTCATTGCACGGATATGCTTGATATTTCACACACGCATTGCTCTAATGGTCCTCGACCGCAATGTTATAAATCCACGACAGTCCCGCCCCCGGTAAGCCCAGGGTCAAGGTCACATATTTGGTACGTTCGGAACCTTAGCGCTCAGGTAAATATCTTAAAATTTCGGTTTCTTTGCACACATCTGCTTGCTATTTCACACACGCATTGCTCTAATCGTTCTCTATCGCACTGTGACAAATTCACGATCATCGCGCCCCCGCCAAGCCCAGGATCAATGTCACATACTGGTTGCGTTCGAAATCTTTAAATCTCGGGTAAATGATTGGATCTGCTTTATATTTCGCACACACATTGTTATAATGGTCCTCTACAGCCCTGCGAAAAATCCATGATCGTCCCACCAAAGCTAAGCGTGTGTCTAGGTCACATACTTGATGCATTCGAAACCTTAACACTCGGGCCATTGTCTTACAATTTATGTTGCCTTGCACGGATCTGCTTGATAGGAGTCCATTCACCTGGCTAAGCCCAGGGTCAAGGTCACATACTTGGTGCGTTTCAAAGAGGCATATACCGACTAAGAGCGTCTGACATTCTTGTATTTCGTCGTGGACGGCAGACTAACATCTGTGTCATTGCACAGACTGCTTGCCTGATCGTTGTCTGCCCTTAAGACTCGACATGTAAATGTGGTCGGGTCTAGCGGATGTAAGCTTTTTGTTTGCTCGGCCATATTTGTGTGTTCCAGTCATCAGCCAGTTTCACCCGTTCTGCCGTTTGACAAATAACTCAAAATGTGAAGTAGAACATATGATATAATGTAGCTAATCACATGTAGAAAAGCCAGGTGAACGGACTCCTATCAATGATATTACACCAAACTGTAAAATATGTCTGGATAGGTATGTGCCTGTGTTTTTAACAACATGAACCATCATTATACACAGAAATGTGCACAGTGCATCACTTTTACCTGGCAAACCACACATCACATACCATATATACCTACTACTGTACTGTTATTAGCTATCAAATCCAGTGACATGTAAGCGGTTATCTGATTGTATTGTCCCTAGTGTCTACTCACCTACTATGCGAGTAAATATGGCTTTGCATATGGCTAACGTGTACAGTAACATAGGCTGCGTAACAGATTGAAAAGTTTACACGTTTAAATTTATTTTGAGATTGATGCGAGAAATGCTCAGATATCTCGTAGTTTGTATAGTGTGCTGATATCTGTCTATTATGTATTGCACCATTGTATTGTATTTGGTTTACTGTCAAACGCACGAAGTTGTGAAACTGTATGATGGCTTGGACATACAAAGATGGCGGTAAGTGTATGTCTGTTTCCTTGCATGGATCTGCTTGATATTTCACACACACATTGCTCTGATTGTCTGCTTTCATGCTGTGACAAATTCACGCTTTTCTGGCGCTCTGTGTTTTCAAATGTGCCTCGTTTTCGTTGGCGTCCAGCGGGGGCATTCGTGTGCCGATAGGTCAAATTTTCTTTTTAGAAACTTGAATGAATCTAAAGCTAAACAATAAACGATGAATTCAATAATTCGAATTTATAAATGTAATGCAAGATTTTTTGCTTTTTTTCTGTTTTTATTATTAAAAGTTTTAACAAGATGAATTATCAACAAAACTGCGGAAAATTTCAGTAAAATAGTAAAATTCATCGACCAGTAATCATGTCGGACAAATTCCTTGCTGATTATTGAATGGGCGTGGCACTCATTAAATCTGGAAACATGTGAAGATTTCTCGCGGCATGCATTTCTAGAATATTTCCCGAAATAAACATTGTAATTAAATGCAACATACGCACATATTCGATTTACTGCGCAGATATATTATACTATACGTACCTCTAATAAGTATCTACGGCCCTGCTTGCAATAGGATTATCCATTCCCTGTCAGCCGTAGCGCGGATGCGCCTGTACTGCGATGTAGGTATCTTTCATTGTTTAGATTCACATGACGAATGGCACCCTTTTTCAGCGCATCGTAGCCGTGTTCGGCACAGGGCAGCTCGCACTCCAATGCACTCGTCCCATGATACAGGCGACTGCTACTAGACTTTCCCGATAATGGGCGGTTGGTGTACAAACATCAACAACTATCAAGTGTTTCCTTTAATAGTTAAACTGGTCAAAACAATGAATTAAACACGACAATTAATGTTACGAGCCTTTTGTATTTCGACGACCTGCTATAGTTTTAATAAATGTGGGATAAAATGGCTCTATTAAACGCCCCCGTTGTCATTTTGCAATGCCCCAGGAGCATTTAAACTTCTCACTTATTCATGCACACATTAAACAGCACTTTATTTTATATGGGTGAATAATTAGTAATTAAATTTATTATACGAAACACAGAAATTAACTCAATAGTAATTACAATGCACAAATTAAAGTTGCAACGCATATTTGAACTTGTTAAATCCAGTGTGAGAAATTTGGTACGGTTTTGGTGGCCATCTTGGATGTTATTTTGCATCTTGAACATACGTGTAACGTCTACTGTACATGCATTACAGCATTATATAATATAATACTGAACTATATATTTAGTTCTGACTATTAACAATGAAACACCTGGCTTTGCTGTTTGAGCAGCAATCTTGGACGCCATCTTGGATTATGGAAAATGCTCTGAAGTTCCAATTCACCAACAACCCTTGGTAGTTCGGCAGGACTAATAATAATGACGATGTTGTCTCACTTTTCCAACTTGCAAAAAACAGAAATTTTACCTGAAATGTAGAAAGTCGGGAAAGTGAGAACACACCCGATATGCATACCATTAGACCATCAAATACAATACGCATTGGGTCCATCAAATACATTGATAGGTTAGTTGCCAGCTTAGATTATACAGCCTGCAGTTATATTAACGAACGTTCTAAAATGAGCGTGGCCTACTCGGAATTTAGCATTTTTCTCAAGTACACCATACGATTAGACATTGTACATCGTGTGCGTTTTACTTGCAGGTAATGGGCTTCGCTATATGGACGTGTGTGTGTGGAGATGTTGTCTATGTTGGCGATACAAACACATTTAAATGTTCATTGGCTGGCAATATAACTAAGTCATTCTACTGGAGAGGTCCACCTGACGGTATTCGATATGTAAGATTGAAGGACGGAATCCCCACTGTCGACATCACTCACCCGGATCGTATTTCAATCGGTTGGGAGAACAAAACGGACCTGGTTATCAGTGATGCACAACTGTCTGACTCTGGCCTCTACTACTGTACAAAATATTTGGCAAGACAAGACCATTGGTTGTACGTAAGAGGTGAGTATGCTTATTTTTCCTCTTTTGTCTTAAAAAGTAATTTTTTCATCAATAACATAAAATTCACCCTCCCCAAATGTATTTATTTAATAAAATTCCGTAAAATATTAATTTTATTGCGAAACGAAATATTTTCCTATGGGAATTTAACATGGAGGCTAAACATAGATTTGTATCCCCCCTCCCCCCCCCCCCCGCCATCGAATGGTGAGGGGATCATATCGTGCTACCGGCGTCCGTACGTCCCGAAACCTTAACGCTCGGGTAAATGGCTTATAATTTCTCTTTCCGTACACGGATCTGCTTGATATTTCACACACGCATTGCTCTAATGGTCCTCTACCGTCCCGAAGCTCAGGTGCAATGCCACTCGGAACCCCTCGCACCATTCTGTAAATAGAGAATAATATCTCGGGCGCTAATGGTAGGTCGTCATTGTTATTATTTACATTGCACCTATGGTAATACCAGGGGGCCTCCGTGTGACCGATTTACCTATTCGTACGCGTTCCAAACCATTCTAATTCATCAGTTTTAAGTTTATTGGTTCCAACTGACAGGATATCAGATACAGAAAACTACACAATAAACCGGTAGCCTGTAAGGCCAACAGGTTCGATCCCGCATTTAACCAGCTGCATTGGGGGGGATGCAAATATGGATGATAATAAACATGCACTTGAAGTTTCAAGCCAATTTGTTACACAGTAAAGAAGCAAGAAGCTTAATTAAAAGTTGTTTGACCTTGACCTTGGTCATGGCGAGAACATGGGTGGGATGGAAAATGAAAATATGGTTGGTAATAAACATGCACATGAGGTTTCAAGTCAATTTGTTACACGGTAAATAAGTTATAGGATAATTAATTAACGCTTATTCATCCACTGGACCCAAATTTCAAAGTTACTTGACCTTGACCTTGGACATGGGGAAACATGGATGGGGTGGGGAACCAAACTATGGTTGATAATAAACATGCACAGTAAAGAAGTTATTGGAGAATGGAGAAACGTGGATGTAACTACTGGACGCAAATGTATATCATGGTGGTGCATGGGTGGAGCATGACGTTCCAAGCCAATCGGGCATACATAACACAGATATAGCAAAATGGATAATGTGACGGACGGACGGATGGACAGACGAACGACTTTTTCATCCTATATCCCATTTTCGCTACGCGATGGGATGTATCTTTAACGCAGACACAGTGACGTCATTGTAACCACTACTGCACTACTACAAGCTCTCTGCAAGAAGCCTTGAACACTAACGGTGTGTTTGACATAGGGGGTCTGAATTCAAGATTATAAACTGTTCTGAGCACATAAGCCTTAATACATGACCAATCAAAAGGCCATCCATATACATGTTATCTAACTGTTGGACACACCTACAATAACATTCACTCAACCAATCAACATGCTTTATCATGTTTATTATGAGTGGCTTAGTGCTCAGCAAGTTTTATAATCATGATTGAAACAGACTAATAACAATGAGATACACCAGTTTAGTTCATGCATTCATTCAAACTGTCAACAAATTTCACAATTATTTTACATTCCATCATAAATTATTAAATTGATTTGATTGTACATGCATCACTTAAAGGTACATGCCCACTCAGTAGGCACAATCGTATATTTATAGGAATTAAATACTTGTATAATTGTGTTACTATTCCACCAGTTCTAAAAGTTACAAGTGCCCGCTATACAGATATAATCATTTAGTGATATGTAATTTACTGATAGTGACTCGCGGTGGTATCACGCTATTTCATATGCAAATGAAGCATGACAATTTTAATTATTTATACTAATTAAATGATTCACCTGAAACAATAATATTTTGGACAGATTATAAAGTATGATGATTGCACTTCAACACATAAATACAAATAATTAATAGTGATGTCCGTTAACAGTGTAATAAGACACGGTTATCGCTACTGAGATCAGTGTGGACGTTTAATTCTGATGTCAATTTATGGGGTATTGGTGAATTAATGTTTATTTGCCAGAAAATATCATATCTAACTTAAAATACGTGACATATTCAATTCCTATAAAGAATATTTGGATCCTACTGAGTGGGCATGTACCTTTAACCGAATACCCCAAAAGTTGCCATTCTCAGCTTATTATAATATATGTTTGCTGTGGAAACTACGTTTCCATAAACTGAAACCTTAATGCACTGAATCTACCCAGATGAAAACGTAGACTCACTTAAATTCACTCTTCCATTTTAACCCTGCTAAAACGTAAAATTATGTGGCAATATGCACCACTATGTTTACGTCAGTCACGTGAGCTATGCAATGTGACCTTTTTCGCTATACTGACTGAAATGTATTTGCAGTACATCAATGATCAAGAGACAAACGGCATACTGAATAGCTGCCGAGACATCATCCGCAGCACAGTGCCCTTAAAATGTCATATACATACATGTACAGAAACACGCCATAATTGGGGAACATTCTAAATTCACCACTAACAATTGGGTTACACTTTGTGGATCTTTTAATCAGTCACAGAAAGATGTCATGACAAGAACAGCATGTATAAGGACTCTACATGCACCTGGACTTTTAGGTTTATCGAACAAAAACAACACAAATGTTGATCTGAGCATCTTGACCGTTTTATTCCGGTAGGCAATTGGTATAACATTATTTTGAAGTTTTAAGTCCGGCTAACGTTCGCATGAAATTAAGGTATTGAATGTCATCCCCACATGCCCTCTAAAAATAATGTCAATATTATTATTTTATTTATATATATCGGAGGAAAAATCAGCAATTGTCGTTTTTCTGTAAAGCTTAAAAAACAAGAAAATGTGGCCTTTCGGCATACAAATGCCCCCGGTGGCAGTTTGGCAGACACTCTGGCATAGTTAATTAACGAAAACTGATAAGTATTCATAAGCAGAGTTGTGAAGGTCAAACGTTGAAGGTCATATTAAGAGCAGCATGGATGTGTGACATTTGTGTGCATGTCTTAATATGTAAATCCCGGTAAAACAATGTTATGTGTGAACAAGTTCAAAGTTGTGAAGGTCAATGCCATATTAAGGGCAGCATGTATGTGTGGCATTTGTACAATAGTGTGATGTATTGAACTATGATAGTGATCTATAAATGCATATACATGTATAAGTTATGACATAATTGATAAACTCCGGTGAACTTGCTAATGTGTGAACAGTTGTCAAGGTGAAAAGGTCAAAATGTCAAGGTCATACGTTTAAAGTAGTGAAGGTCAGCAGTTCAAGGTCACATTAATGGCACCATATATGTTTGGCATTTGTCCACAAGTATGCTGTGTTGAACATTTAAGTAATAATTAAGAGAAATAAAAGTTATAACAGAAATGAGAAACTCCAACGAACCTCTTAATGTGGGAAAAAAGTTAACAGTTGTAGAGGTCAAAAGATCAATGTCATATTAAGGGCAGCATGGATGTGTGACATTTGTCCACAAGTATGATGCGTTGAAATATTTAAGTATTCCTTCAAGGAATATAGAAGTTATGACAGAATTGAGAAACTCCGGTAAACTTCTTAATGTGTGAACAAGTTGTGACGGTCAAAAGGTCACCGTCATATTAAGGAAAGCATGGATGTATGGCATTTGTGGCATGAGTTGAACTATTTAAATAATCTGTCAATGGATATAGACTCACGGACAAACACTGCAAACACTATATGCATCTGGCTGTACCGAGACAGGGGACATAATAAGTAAGGTCTCCCACCCAAAATTGTTAAACATGTAGCCTAACAAGGTATACAATATTGCAACACATTTTAACCAACAATGTTGATGATACTGTAGATGAAACTACAAGTCATTCAATGAATCTTGTTGCTTGTTAGTGTTGTTCATGATGTTTACTGTACCAATATTATTACACAATGTCAATGTATCCTTCACAGGTTATAGATCACCAAATCACAAAGTCATTTACGCACTAAGACACTAGCACAAAGCTTTTCCCGGCACTAAGCCCATTTAGTCCAAGTCCTTATATTGACTGGACTAAATATACACAAATGTCACTGTCACTAAGACGTTAAGCACTGAGCAATGCAATGCACACATATGATATGCACTCAGGTCCAAGCATGCCGTACTCTATGTAGTTAATAGATCACATAATTGGTATGGTCATACATCGGCACTGTATCTGGTTGCCAAGCAACAGTAAATAATCCCTCAATTCACAACTCGGCACTGCACTCAACCAAGGTCATCATCAGCCAATCCATGTCTCGCATAAGCACGTCACCCCAAGAACGCACTCTCTTCTCAACGGCCGCCTGAAATAACATTTGCACCCGCACTAAGTTAAGTGCTATAACTTTCCCCAATTGACTGGCATAATTCAAAACTTCACACAATGTCACTCCAACCGATGATTATCCCCAAATACAATATTTACTTACATATGAGATACTCTGAGCAGGCAGCAAACAATAATTCCAGTATTTTAAATTCCCATATATCACATGTGTCTCTGACTATTGCTATCACCAAACTGCCCAGAATATACTCACTCACCCACTCCAACTCAGTGTTACATTATAAACCAGTATAATTGTTCAGGACTTTCACACCTCTGACCATAACTGATTATACCCCAAGCCTTTACTGATGTTAATACATGCATAAATCTATCTGCTGGTGACATTATTTCTTCAATAACTGATAAAATGCATTTGATCGTGACATCTAGTATCACGTATTTCCCTAAGGTTGATGTTAGTAAACAATTTATATATTTCACTAACTAATATCAAAGACTTGAAAACAGTTGAGAAATTGACGCTTGCAATTTTGTCCAACCTCAACATTTACTTACTGGACTAATGTCGATGAATTGCTTTGGGACTAAAAACAACCTCGAAAATGACCCCTAATACTAAAATATGTTGGGGCACCCACCCCTATCCAACAGCTTACATATCTTACTAGTTAATCAGGATCGGTACCCATTTCTAAATAATCTGGGTATATACAATAACAGCCGGGCGGCACCGTGGTATATACAATAACATTACAGTCCGCCCACAGACGCCGGTGATCTCCAACCTACAGCTGGACGGCACCATGACGGGAACTGAAGGCCGGCCCCTGACACTGACATGTACATCCGAGGGAGGAAACCCCGCGCCGACCGTGACCTGGTACCGCGGCACTACACAGCCTACGGCCCTGAGCAGCTGGAGCACGGGACCACTGCAAGGAGATGGGTATACTGTCACCGCCACCTACACGTTCACGCCGACCCGCGGCGACGACGGCGGCATCTATATCTGCCAGCCGTCGTTCACCTCACCAACGGTAGATGTCATGGATTCCGTCAACATGCCACTACGCCTCAATTGTAAGTATTCTTTCTCACATTGGCCACCATGAGTTGAGAAGAAAATAATTCCATGAACGTGAATGTAACTCGGCTCATGTCTCATACAGCATGTTTTGTAAACATGATGTAGTATATAAAGGTAGCAAGTGTTTGCGGATTATGATATATGAACTATCAGGATTTATGCATTGATCACCTAATAGTGTTACCAACCTCGTATTCAAATTACTTATTTACAGCAATTTCATAGCATGTGGCTGTGGCTGGAGAAATGGGGCTTATGGGTATTACGACCAATATAGATCCAGATCAGCCTGTGCATATTCATGATCTGCACTGTTCGCAAGTCCATACATAAATGTTTCTAGCAAGCAATATTTCCACTATTCCTTACAATGAGGCCATCACCGTCCACAGTGGAGCAGGTCCGTGATTCTCCATAACATTGACCCAGGTAGATCCTAATGTTCATTGTCTACAGTGGAGCAGGTCGGTGATTCTCGATAACATTGACATAGGTAGATCCTAGTATTCATTGCCCTACTATTCCCTACAGTGATGCCGTCACCGCCAAAAGTGGAGCTGGTCGGTGAGGCCGAAGCAGGATCCAACGTGACGGTCCGGTGTACGACGTCTGGCTTCCGTCCTGCCAGTGGTATCGCCATGGCATGGACATACAAGGGCAGTCCGATAATACATGTAGCTGTACCGTCCATCACGGGTACAGACCCGTATACGGCGACATCCACAATACGGTTCCCTGTACAGAAGGCGGACTATGGAGGGAGGCCTGAATGTACAGTGTCGCACCCAACGCTGGTTACACCACTCACAGAATCAACCACCATTGACGTCCTCTGTAAGTATATATTGTTGTAATGTAACGGTACAGACACATACACAGTGGTTTACTGTACAGGAGGGGGACAACGGAACTGATGTTTGTGGTATTGAATATGAACTTATATTGATAAGAGAAAATATTGAATTATAAAATGTGTCTTTGACTGGAGAAATGGGCCTTATGGGTTTTGCCACCAGTGTAGATCCAGATCACATGTGTATCCACACAATGTTATCAGGATCTGCACTGTTCGCTATTCCATCAATGGAACACCTGTCATAGTTCTTACAAGCAAAACAGTTCGTTATCAGGCTACATAAGTGTGCTACTGAGCTGCACCGGTCACACGTCACATAAGCCCCATTTCTCCAGTAGCAGACACAAATGTGTCGAGGTTGTCCATGGAAAACCTACCATGGACCGAAATATTTAGTGACTGCTGTTGTGAAAATAAAAAGCAAATGAATATTGGCTTATTAGCTCAGAAATGATTCAAGAACATAAAAGTTAAAATTTGAAAATAGGTTCAACATATAATAAAATGTATTTGAATACCAACCTTGACCTACTTGTTCTGCTTCAGTGGCATATACATATTCATGTTAAGTGTGTGTGTTAAAGTCCGTTTCTCGCTCAAAGTAACAGATACAACCATAACACTTGGACAATATCATCTGCTGGTGGTGTACACTAGTATCTGCCGTACACAACACAAACTTCATTTGACACTTTCTAAACATCAAATGTCAATCAGTCACAATTTGTATGCCCCATCACAATAGTGGAGGGGTAAAGTACGCTGGAGTATGCCACATAAATCTTGCCCACTTACTGCCGATGGAGGAATCAACCCTATGTATCCCTGTATTACAGATGCTCCTGAATCAGTCAATGTGACCGGTAGTAGTCCATTCACAGCCAACGGGAACCAACTGACACTAACGTGTACATTTATGTACGGTAACCCGAAGTCGACGTCCATCAGTTGGAGACGGACGTCCAGGACGGGAACAGTTACTCATCCAGCGTCTACCAAGACCACCCTGGCGTTGACGCCTACGAGGGACGACGACTACGACACCGTCTCTTGTACGGCCGACAACAGTGTCGGGCGGTGACTAGTGGACCCTTCACACTGGACCTGCACTGTACGTATGGCTTATAGTATTCTCTGTTTTCATGGAGCAATATATTGTTATATTGCATTTTCTTTTTCCTGGGGGAAAGGTTCATTGTTCTTTTGTGATGTCCAGGTCAAATTTGAGTAGTTTACACTAGTTCGTGTAAACGTTCAGAAGCTCCACAATGCAACTGATTATGTACTTACAATTATTGCATAGATGGGATTTTGCATTTCTCATTATACAACGGCGCCTTAACCACGGCTCCCGTATCATTATTTGGACAGATAGTCGACACACCGTGTGTATGTCCGAGATTTGTGCTAAAAGTATTCGATTACATACGACGGTAATCCAATCAATAGTGAAAATGCTATCTGACAATTCGTCAAAGACATCGCATTATAGTCTGTCACTGCGTAATATGACGCCACACAATGGAGTCGACTCAGTCCAAAATAACTTGAAAATGTTGGCAGTTGATGTCATTAGTGACGTCATATTTATGGAACATTATATGTCACCCTCTTCATTCTTTGAATTCAAGTTTGTGCCACTTAAACGTATTTAACAATATTAATAATAACTAAATCAGCATCGATTTAGCGAAGCTTCATTATGCTGTGGCCATGGGAGGTTGATGTGTCCCCTCTGGTTGCCTAGCAAATCAATTATGAAGCACACAGACGGTTGCATTGTATGATTCTGGTTCCGACATGGACGGAAAAGGTTTGAAACCTTTATATGTTAGCGTGATGGCTGGTGAATAATTTTGGCATGGATGTCATTTTGAGAAGTGGTGCCAAAGCTAAGCAATTCAAGATGGCGTCCATGATGGCAGCGATAACTAAAAATGGGTTATCACAGAGCTTGCCAATTAATTATATTTATGATGACAACAAACACGATAGTGTAAGGGCCATTTAGTGTTGCACTCGTCCGTCCGTCCGTCCGTCCGTCCGATATCACGGTGGTTACAGTACTGACAGCGCAATGGCTTCAGTCCCAAGTGGAGACGTCACAGTAACGGTGGGCGCCCCGACGACATGTACGGCCACCAGGATGATGTAGATATCATCTTGGTTACATTACAGATAGGGCATTCGCTTCAATCCATGGTGGAAACATGACAGTAACAGAGGGTGCCGCGACTACTGCCCTGACGTGTACGGCCATCAGTAAGCCGGCCCCCACCTTCACCTGGTACAAGGACAGCCAGGCTACAGCACTGGCGGGTGGACCGGGGACCGGGGCCGGCAATCGATGGACACACACGTACAGTATACAGGATGTACATCGCGGTCAGGCCGGCCAGTACCAGTGTCAGGTCGATAACGGAGTCGGCTCGTCGAACAACACGTACATGGAGCTGATCGTGCAGTGTAAGTTACTGTCAACCTCTGCTAGCACAGTTGTGTTTCCGGCGTGTCTGCACAGGAATGCAATACAGGTTACACTGAATTAACGTCCATACTGAATGATAGTCGATTATCCACTGAATCACGATAATTATGTTTCAATAAATATGATATATTTAATTGCATATTCATATGGATCTGTTGGATTACGATTATTTGTTACAAATTGTGTTTTGTCAACCAGACGTGCATTGGTCGCAGAATCTAATTATTTTAGTTTGTTACTAAACTAGGCTTATCTATAAGTAGCGTTTTGTGAATTGTCGTTGTTCTTTTGTTTGTATATAATTGTCTGTTTTTTAGTTGTGATATATATACTCGTGTTGGGAATAATGTATAATTCAGACCCCCCAGATGTTGTGGCTACGGCGACAGTGAATGGTCAGTATCTGTACCTGACGTGTTCGCGGTCCGGTGTTCCCAGCATCTACCTGTACTCACGCTGGGTGCAGTCATGGCCGGGGTACGGCGAGATAACTCGGCCCATCCTGGAAGCCGCAGCAACTCTCCGACTGTCCAACCTGACATATGCACATTCTGGTGTATACACATGCCGGGTCAGCAACGGGATAGCACCGTATGGCACCAGTGAGCTCATCAGGACAGCTTCTACTGCGGCTCTCACAATCAAATGTTCGTGCTACAGACTATTATACAATAATCATGTAATACATTAAAACTACAACATACGATCACCTCAGTTTGCTTTTGGAGAATTTGCAATAAAAGTATATGAATGACCGCTCTAATGTCAGTATAAATCCATGGACTGTGTGTTGCGTGATGATGGGCAGCCATTACATTACATGACCAATACATATTAAAGCATTACATGACACCACCTCCGCATATTTAACAGAAGATAGCACGTTTCTAGAAAATACAATTGTACGCGATGAAATACACACGATAGGCATATATGTAGTGTAACTGGCCGATATATGGTCCAGGTTAACATGACTCACATTGAAATTCAATTATACAACCAGTGTATCTGGCCTATATATGGTCCAGGCTAACATGGCTCAGATGGCAATTCAATGCTACAACCAGTGTATCTGGCCGATATATGGTCCAGGCTAACATGGCTCAGAGGCAATTCAATCTCAACAAGTGTATCTGGCCGATATGGACCAGGCTAACATGGCTCAGGCAATGCAATCATGGCCTCAGATGGCAATTCAATGCTACAACAAGTGTAACTGGCCGATATATGGTCCAGGCTAACATGGCTCAGATGGCAATTCAATGCTACAACAAGTGTATCTGGCCGATATATGGTCCAGGCTAACATGGCTCAATGTTCAATGCAATTACAACAATGTGTATTCTGGCCGAACAATAATGGTCCCAGGCTAACTGGCTTCATGGCCAATTCAATGTTACAACAAGTGTACTGGCCGATATGGTCCAGGCTAACATGGCTCAGATGGCAATTAATCAATGCTACCACAAGTGTATCTGGCCGATATATGTCCAGGCTAACATATGGCTCAGAGGTGGAAAGGTTCAATGTTACAACAAGTGTAACTGGCCGACATATGGTCCAGGCTAACATGGCTCAGATGGCAATTCAATGTTACAACAAGTGTATCTGGCCGATATATGGTCCAGGCTAACATGGCTCAGATGGCAATTCAATGTTACTACAAGTGTATCTGGCCGATATATGGTCCAGGCTAACATGGCTCAGATGGCAATTCAATGCACAGTAGAGTATACATTAAGAATAGCAGGGTCAGATACACTTTATACAAATATACAATCAAATTTTCGAAGCTAGTGTGTTCGAAACAACAGATTGCGTTCTTTGAAGTCATGCCTTAAGCCGTTAACATGATAAATTGGCACGGTATCCGTAATATAGTTGTGCTAGTTGTGGAATTGATACGATTTGCGTGTTATAGTTTTGGATAAGGAACCGAGCAGTCTATGGTCCGGGGATACCGGATGTGTAGCAGCTACATGTACTCTGCCATATTCTACTTGTCGTGATAAACCCTAACCCTAACCCATCTACTTTACTAATACATACCAGGCGTATGTTTCAGCATGTCCAGTTATCGTTACACCAAGCAGTGCGGTAAATGATATAAACAAGTTTGCTGTGAAGCTGGGCCACCCTGCCAGTGTCACCACCACATATTACTCACCGGCCACACCGACGCTGGTTATCTGCTACAAAGTTATCGACAACGTTCGACAATCTCCGCCCGTTGGTACCGTGACAACAGAGTCGACACAGATAAACCTGCCTGTATTCCGTAGCATGGTGCCGACAATGGGAACCAGATCAACTGCCACGTGGACAATTGTGACAGAGTCCGGACTGGGTGTCTACGACATTGTCGTAACCAACGCGATAGGCGAGGCGTCCGTTTTAATGGAAGCTGTTCTGGAAAGTAATCACATTCACATGTTGTTGTTGAGACGTGCAAGCAAGCAAGTAGTTGACTAATTTGTATTGGGTTGTGTAATCAACATAACACAATATACTCGTCTAAGACCAATGGGCGTACGAAACAACACAGCATACAACAGTTCTACATGTCCCGACTTATTATTTCAGATACGGAAAACGGTCCCAAATGCAGAACAACGTATCACAAAATGAATTCACCATTGTTGACGGGATGCTGCTATGGCATGGTATACATTATACTAATACACGCAAATTAAAGTCATGCCAACATACCTTAGTCGAGTCTATATTCCTGAAATATTACTTATACTCTTTTATGAGCACCTTTCACACGCTTTGATTAGAAAAGTCTTAGCAATTGAATATAGGTCCGTGAAATATTGATTCATTGTCAGTATCGCTAGTACATACAGTTTCTACTGTGTTAGGATTTGTTTTGCATTGATCCAACATTAAGTTAAGTTGTCTCTTCTGCAGGACCACCAGACAACCCAGACCATTTCAAAGTGTTAAACATCCAACAGACACGTGTTGATGTATCCTGGCAATCGGGGTTTTACGGGGGCTACCCACAGACTGCTACTGTACAGTACAGCACGGACGGGGTGACCTGGATCGATGGTCCCTCACTGGACATGGGTGTCAGTGTTAGCCGAGAGCTGAACCAAGTAACAGTGGCCTCGCTCAGTCCCGGCACTCGGTACTATCTAACGATGTATGCAAACAACCAGCTGGGATCCAGTCCGTATACAGATATACTCAACGTAACAACAGGTGGCACAAAGGACGGGTCATTGGCAGGTGTAGTATGTTAACATTATATTGGTGATATATTATATATTTAGACTTTGCTCTGTATTGGAACGAGAAAAGAAAACGACCCTATCCTTCTAATTGCCGTACATTTACGTTACTGCAATGTTTGTTGAAATAACATCTACATGTATTTTATAATTACTACAATTTTGCATAGCTATATTAATGTTAGTGTATAGAATATACTCATATTATAGTATCATTTTCCCAGCAGTCGGTATTTCAGCGATACCGTGGCAATTGTTTCACATCATGGGCCCGTTTCACTAAAGTTTGTGCGACTAAGAAGTTTTTAAGCTTAAAATTGACATCCACAATACAATTTGTCCTAACAGACGATTTTCGTACGAACATTTTTATTGTACGAAGTGTGGTGAAACGGGGCCCAGGTTTTTTTGTACGTTTACCACACAGGTCGCAAGTCTGTTATATACCAGAGGAATATACGCACTGTAATGCTTGGTTGTGTGATCGTAAACTCACATCGTATATCAATATAAGCATGGTTGTGTCGGCTACACATATACGGGTCGCTATTTGGGTTTGAGAAACAGTTATTTGTGCCTCTACCGAACATACCGTACCATTTTAGCAGCGGAAGTCTGCTACATGTAGATGATAAGGTCATAGACGAGTAAAACGCCAAATAAGTCACTTTAACTCAGTTAACCGTGATTGGTAAAGAGTTTCTGTCATGTTTCTGTCACAGATGCTTCTCGCGTGGCAGGATCTTCCCTTGGTGACGGTGTCACCACTGTCGGAGGTACAGTGGCGGTGGTGATTGTTGTCGGCTGTATCGTGGTAGGCGTCTTCTACAAAAAGGGATTCCGAATCAGGAATGGTAGGTAGAAGAGCATGTATGTGTCATGTAAGCAGCGTTTACTATATCTAGTATAATAGTCTGATTCTTCCGCCGGCAGTCCACTCGTCCGTCCCTTCGCCGCAAAATATAACGTAGTGTATTAAGGCCTTATGTATTCGGTTTCCCATAAGACTACTTCGTGATATTTCACAAGTTTTCGTCAGATGGTCCTCTGTCATATGAGGAATTCACGACCTTGCACCACCCGCTATACCAAAGTCAAGGCAATATACTTAATTAATTCTCAAAACCGAACATTTGAAACATACTTCTTAAGTTGTTGTTTATGTTCACAGACAAGCTTGATATTGCACACAGACTTTCATGTCTTGATTATGTACCATGTTCTCACTAACACACGATCATTTTACTCTGGCTTTGCCAAACGTCAAAGTCACAGTTTTATTCGTTCTCGAAGGTTTACAACAGGGTAACTTTCAAATTGTGTTTGTTTCAATTAACATAACATTTTGCTATTTCTCACATTGCTCTAAATATGTTCTGTCATTGTGCGACACTTCATTCATGTCATGATCCAGAAATCATAATTGTTTGCACCAGGACACACCCGGGGGACTTCCGTAAGTCGCTCTCAGTAAATAATAGTTACCGTTACACCTACATGCAATAATATCACAATATGCCATTATTCGATAACAATTAATGTTAGGCAACCCAGTTGCTCCATAAATGCTGAAACATAATATATTATCGCTGTAACTCCTTTATCTCTCAACCGCTGTACATCCATACGGTTACTGTATATTTATATTGCACACGAACACTGTTTCAGTTAGTGGATACTGTTGGTATATAGTAATGCGCCTTTTATTTTACTAATATAGGTAAAGATGGGACGAAATACACTGGCAGGTAAGATGATTGTAGGTATCTATCGTATCCAACGTGTATGTAATATCGGGTGAAGGTGAATGCTAAATTGCAAGTTACCATCAAAGATGGTCGTCATTAAATTAATTATACAATGTTAATGAGCACATAAAAATCACCCATTGGTAATTATTTAATTGGATTGTGATACGTGCATCATGGGTAACTAACTCACAGTTACTACCATAGCGTTTTCGTATATAACGTACACTTGTAATACATCAGTACGCCATGATTTATGTAAGTTGTTTGTTTCCGTGGACATTACAGTGAGCAAACCTACGTGAACGACACGATTATGGACGAGGTACAAGGACATCGCAGTAAGTGTATCCTTTGTTTACTTGTATGTATTGGTTATAACACGTGACAGACTGCAGCCAAGACAGCAATCATTGCTGATCCCAGGTGCAAGGGAAACTCGGATCGATGGCCATTATAAGCCAGGTGACAACGGTATGGTTGTTGTGGTGGGGTTTAAGATCCATTTTTTCCCCGGTCAGTGAAGTCAACTCAACACTTTTCTGTCATAGTCGTTGCTCATATCTTCCGGATAAACACAGTGAACCGATCTTAGACTATTGTTTGAGTATATAAGTGTCGCCCTTTTAACGGACCGCAGTGCTTATCGTAATCATATTTACAAAACATGCTGTAGTGTGCATTGCTTTGTGACCGGATGTCGGTCGCATAGAGTGGACCATGTTGACCCCTAGACCGAACTTAGTTGTAATGGCATCAACTGTAGCTGGAACATCCATCATACTGTACGATCATTTAGCCATGTAAACTGTGAGCCGCCTTCTTGTTAGCCCGGGATGGGGTCGGGGGACTAATAATGTAAACTGTTGCTGGAACATGCACTATACGATCATTTAATCATGTAAACTGTAGATGAGTCATGTAAACTGTAGCTGTGACGTCCACCATACGATAGATTAACCATGCAAACTGCAGTTGGAACATCTACCATACGATCGTTTAGCCATGTAAACTGTAGCTGGAACATCCACCATACGATCATTGAGACATGTAAACTGTAGATTGAACATCCATCTTACGATCGTTTAGCCATATAAACTGTAGTTGGAACATCTACCATACGATCATGTATCCATGTAAACTGTAGCTGGAACATCCACCATACGATAATTTACCTATGTAAACTGTAGCTTGAACACCCACCATACGATCATTTAGCCATGTAAACTGTACCTGGAACATCCACCATACATCCATTTAGTCATGTAAACTGTAGCTGGAACATCCACCTTACAACAATTTAGTCATGTAAACTGTAGCTGGAACATCCACCATACTACCATTTAGCCATGTAAACTGTAGCTGGAACATCCACCATACGACCATTTAGCTATGTAAACTGTAGCTGGAACATCCACCATACGACTGTTTAGCCGAAAAAGTGACCATTGTTTATTTCCGGGCTAGTAGTCATCGAGTAATGTATTATCGTTAATACTATGGCTCGTAGGATACCTGTAATCAATGCAATGGCTCGAATTTGGAGGTCATCGGTCTAATAGCTAATACAAGTATAGGTATATGACAAAGAAAAGAGACACCGAATTGTCAAAAAAAACAACAGACATGTAATGGTCATTTCGATAAAACTTGAGATTTTTTCATAAAACAATTTGTTTTTCACCAGATTAGACATAAGTCCCCTCGTTCCAAAACGATATAATCAAATGGCATGCATATCTAAGGTGTCGATAATAGCTTATTGTATGCAATATACCAAAAGGTACCACTGAATCTGAAACAGCCCATCGATATATTAAGCAGCAGTGCCATTCAAAATAAGTACGGTTTATGTTTTGTAAATGTTTCTGTCGTATGTTTCAGGAATCGAATCAACAATGTCGGACAACAACATATTGCCCAAAAGGTATTACATTTCGTAATAATGACATGAGTGCTTCCGTTACATTGAATTACGACAATTGTTATTATGCTACTGTGACCGGATAAATGTCGCGCATGGTTTTGCGATCATTGTAGATCCAAATCAGCGTGTCCACCCGCACAGTCTGATCAGGATATGCACTGTTCGCCATTCCATTCATTGAACTTAGGGTGACATGAGCGTGTTATTTCATCAGGAGTTACCCTGGTCATAAATCAAGTAAGTCCAATCTCTACAGCCAGATATCGATTTAACAAGCGTACCACACCCTATGTTGCGAGGATAGCTACAGTTCGTGTCGCAGCCACTTCTGACCGCTCGTTTTAATATTCGACAGTTAAGTTACTTCACACTGAAGTTAATTAATCCACGTCAATAGCCCTACATACATGTTTGCATGTCTGGAGAAACTGAATTCTGGCCACTTTTAATAATTATGCGTTCAAACAGTGTCGTAACAATGAAAATAAATAATATACTTTATTTTCATAATCGTGAATGTAATATGAAATGAATATGTCTGGTCGCTCAATTGTGTGTACATGTATATACAACGTAGAGCAATTTCGTAATGCCTTTTAAATATAAAGTTCAGCATTTAAACAGGGGGCATCAGTCGGTCGTGTGTTAGTTGTACTACTGTGGTTGGCATCTAGAAGTAGACGCTATCATATGCAGTTGACGTGTTCTGTCATGTAATCAAACCTAGTACATGATAGCGCGAGGTTGCTTCTCATAACTGCACTGCATTATTCGCTTACGCAAACATTTAAATGGCTATGCAGCGCCGGAATATAATTTCCGGATGTTAATAGAGTTTATGAATACTTACTTTTAGCGACGGGTCAAGCGGCAATAACATCGTCTAAGCGTACATTTCAGAGAAAGATACCGTTGGCTTCGGCAATAGATAGTTCGTACGTGTGATATTAATGTGAATATATCTTGTTAATAATTATATACTATATGACATTGCCATATAAGCCATTATAGTATGCACCTCTGTCAATGTCATTACCAAGGTCAGAGAATGACAAACGGTCTCCCATGTTATTGTATGGATCGATGCTAGATCAAAAGGTATACCGTTGTAGCAAGTATAGGGGTAACAATGCAGTTGGGATGTAACGAATGGGATTGAGTAGACTAGGATGTGTTAATCACTAATTATTTACAATATATACATGGGGGACCAACATGAATACATGATACATTGATATGCGAACATCACTGTACGGTACACCGATACTATTCAATTACATCTTAATTCAATCGATGATTATACTCTAATGTAACGTTTGAGTTATAGACGAATTGACTTCACGATGGTATATCAATGGTCCCTGTTGTGGGCAATGATGTTGGTGTACAAGTACTCACAGCTGACCATCTTCAGTATGGCCAGTGGAACTATTGGCACAGTCATCCACTTGACGGATAAGTTCCGATGTTCAACATCTCAAACATAGTTGTATGGGGATGGAGCTATGTAGTAAAAGTTAGTGGTCTATTACTATCAGACGCTATGCTGGTAACTAAACCCACTTTTGTCATCGAATATCACATTAGCGAGTAGTTATTCCATGTTACATTTTTATTGCATTTACATGTGCTCTATCAACATTAATTATCAAAACTAGTTACATTTTTCAATGCGTACACCAATTTAGCAGCGAATAATACTGTTTAGAAAATGGCAGCCATTTTGGACGTTATCGTGAATATTGCATCTTAAACATGACTTTTGAAATAGCTGTTGTCATATTCGGATAGCTCGTTTATTTTTGCAACGATTAAAATAAAAATAGTAAATTTCCATATCATTTTGTCACATTCTGTGAGAATCGCTGTTCTTACGTCGAGGACGAAACTAACGACATACGCAAAACAGAAGGTGAAACTGCGTTCGTGGATGCCTACACTGACACCCGTGTACATATTTACAGAGACAGCGCCCCCGCCGCATATGAAATGCTGGATTCCGTCGGGACCGTCGACTCGCCTACTTACACTGATTTGGGATTGTATGGTTAGTACAGTATTGATTCATGACAGGACTCGAAATTGAAACTGTACCGTTCGTTATTACCCTGCAAATATATGTGATATCTGACTGTAAAATACCGTATCTGACTGGAATTCAGTGTGCATTGGCCCACGTCATATCATATTTGTATGTACATAAGTAAATGATAGAAAAAAAGTGTGATTTTGATATATAACTTAGTCTATTGATATGACATATGCTGTCTTAGTGCTCATACTAACTATATACAATCGATCAGTATACATGTATTTCCATTTCTTCAGGTTTTTCTGCAACTTAATAACAATACAGACAATAAGAGCAATATTATTATATTTATTTTTCAGAATCGACGAATAAACAGCAAATGGAATACGAAAATATAAATATATGAGTGTTATCGAGGTGGTGTCTGAGAAGGCCTGAAGTGAACACAAATGTATAGCACTAGGTCCGCGAGCATTGTGCTATACGGTCACGATAATTGATAAGTGTACCTTTGTTACAATGCCTAGCAAATGAAACATTGCTCCAATTATTATATAACATACGGCTCATGTGTATATATACACATGCCTACAACTGTTTGTCAATATGACTGTACACATATATACATTACACATTTGACCATAGTTAGTTCAACTTCACACATTGCCTAATTGCCTACAGTTTTATACGTCTTAACTGTCTCGTGAAAGTGTTCAATAACATAGACTGTGAAAGAAAAGAAGATTTAAATTATTTACGGATAATCAATACGTATAGTTTACAGCTCACATATTGGTAATACCTCATGATACCATTACAGTGGGGTCACCGTGTAAGTGCATACTTTGCACACACGCGTATCTTGTGTATCTTGTGTTCGTCTCATGCCGTGTTCTTAATGTGGACACCTAGTTAGTGTCTTGTTTGTGTGAATCGTGTGGTGTCGCACGACATGAATTAAAATATACGTGCCGTGTTTCCAATGCAGTGGTTCCGATATACACGGAATTTGTGCCGTGCCACACGTGACTATTTGGATTAACCAATCAGAATGTCAGGTTAGAGAATGTTAATGTGTGATATACACTGTTTCACACCGGTTACACGGAGGTTCACCGATTTCATATTCATGTGTGTATTTATACGCCCATTTGATAGTATACGGGACGTATATATATATCGTATTTGTACGGGCGGGTGGGGTGTCGGCGGGCGCAGCTTGTCCACATACTAACTAGAGTTGTACTTCATAAATCATATAATCACATTTGGTATACATGTTTATCACGGCAAGATAAATTTTCAAAAACTTTCTAATGACGTATCTCCCCTTGGCGGCCATTTTTAATACTTGTGCATGTTATGTCCTTGTCTACGCAATAACTGAAGTTCTGCTTGAAAGATCATAACCAACTTTGGTATTCATGTTTTTATCACAATGGCAATACGAAGAACGCTATTGCTTTTCACAATTATCTGAATATTTATCTCCATTTCTTGAGTTATCTGTCTTTGTTTGCTGGCTATGCATCGACGTGCGTATACTGTGACCTTTGCTACTGTTGTTAACTGTAGCATTCTCCATACTTGTCCTCGTGATGTCTCAAGTTCTACTTGACAGATAGTTACCAAATTCGGTATACTTATTTACCATGGTAAGAGTACGTTATCTCCTATTGCTTACTGTCTAGGCCTTCATGGGCGTTTATTGTGACATTCGGCACTCCTGTTCCTAAAATTAAATTACTAATAGTAGTGCTATTATATAGACCCACTTGTGTTGTATAGACCAACACAGTCACTACAGTGTAACTGTAGAGTCTTTAGAATGATACATTAATTAGTTTGGCTCTCGATTTGAATGATATACTGATAGCGATCCAGGCAATGCACATATACATCTTTCCCTGTATGTAATGGTCAATCGTCTGACTTGCCCGCCGGTTGGACTACAATCTATCACTTCAATGTGAAGTCCGGCATTGGAGGAGCTGTAGTCCCATTGTGAAGATAACCATTACATAGCTATAAACATACTCGTCCTGCTGTGCCCGATACCACAGGTCCTTGAAGAACGGTTCATATGTCCGTGTTTTATGGGTTATTTCGGTATCACAGGTGGTGTGGGTGCATTCTACCCAACATACAATTGACGTCAACTCCTATGAATTACACGTATAACTACTATTAAGTACGTGGGTATTGTGACAGCATAAACGGGGCCTGAAAGTTCGAAAAGGTGAATGTGTAGATAGTTAGCGATTTATGTCGTGTGTACTGTTTGAGCAGCAGTAGTTGCACAAAGCTATGTAAATTACCAAAAACCAACGAAATCCACACAAATCCACCAAAATACCCATGCGACATCAAAATAATGACCATCTGTTATGGCACATCTCGAGTGTTCCAGGATTTGATGGAGCTAGTAGATTATAGATGCTCTTTTGTAATTATGAATGCACATGTCGAAGCATGAGACACACTGTGAAACTGCACATGTATTGTTTAATTGCTAAAAACTATGACTGCCATGAAGTTTCAAAGGTCAATATTTACTTTGTCAATAATATCAATATCACATTTGTGCGTGAATCTTCAAACTGCAATAACTTAAAAGAAAATAAACGTCAATCTTTGTTTATGTGGCTTTGACCGGAGAAATGAGACATGTGGATTTGACGACCAGTATAGATACAGATTAGCCTGTGCATTTGCAAAGGATCTGCTCTGTACGTCGTTCATCAACGAAACACCCATCATGATTGTAACAAGCAACACAGATTGTTGTCAGTGTGCCATTTGATCAGGAACTACACTGGTCATGAATCCCATAAGCCCCCTTTTCTCCAGTCACATTCGCATATGTGTTTCTTGAGGACCTGACACTAGATCAGGTTATTCTAACTTCAGCGCTGAATATAGTATGTAGTCTTTGTAACTACGCTTAGTGAATTAGTCAGTCCACCGTTTTTGTATGGTACTTTTTCATTTTTCATTTTCCATTAAATGAGAAACATGCCCCGACATATGCATGTACTGACTCGTATTTTCCTGTAATAACATGTATATAGATTAACAGTTTTAGTCTAACCAGCAGTATTGTTTATTACCTAACCTCCTATATAAATTGTAATTCGTTAGTTTTGACTGTGTTCCTCATTGTTTTACATTCGGCCGCTTGACTATGAAACAGTTTAACGTACTTTAATTTCTTCACCCTACTATTGACTGGTCATGTGAATTGCTTTGCCTCGGATCGAATCACATGATACATCGAGCCAATGAAACCGCGTTTGAGCACACGAATCGTCATTTCCGTTTCATGGAACGCGGACAGATGTAATCATCTGGCAGTTGTGGCTTGTAGCGTTTTAGTAACGTTTGGGTAATACAACAACTATTTCATTGCCATTCGGGGAACAGTCACAGGCAATGACATAGTTGTATAATACTAACCAAATTATATATCCAATATATTTCGTATTCATGTACTTATACATGTGTTATCATGTTATTTACTTGCAATTGTGGGTGGCGGATGGGAGCGTGCGATGGGTAATACAACGATATGTATTACTTCTTACTGTAATACCGACCGAAGACCTGGTTTGGTCCTCATGTACATGTTTGGCTTTATTGTGTGTGATAGTTCAATCGGGTTATTCTCTTTATTCACGTAATATGACTATTCGTAATACTATTACTGTTAGTGGAAAGTGTCGAGTGACTTAGGTATGGTACGGACCTGGTAACCGGTCGGGTTGTTCTAACCTCAGGGCTGAATATATATTTATTTCGTTGTAAATATTCCGCTCTGATTTTGGGATTTTGACCCCAATGCAGCAAGTTAAATGCGGGATCTAACCTGCTGGCCCCGCCATCTTGTACATCTTGGGTAGTATTTATGAGTCACAGTCCCTCATTGGGTGCCATATGTCACGGGTGAGTAACTCTCACCAACTGAACTAACCGGGCACGAATACACACCTTATCCCAATAGTGAGTTACGTATCTTGACACCTGATTTCAGATGGTCATTGCCAATTGTCGTTCCGAAACGTTGGTACTGAATCTTGGCAATATTAACGCAGGTGGTTGTGTAACTAGGTTTAATATGGCCAGTCAACTGCTTTGTATACTGGTAATTTTACACTGGCCCTTCCAAGGTGGCACTATGCATGTTATCCCCTTATCATTTAGAAGTGTTCTTAACCGATACCAAAATGTTGCACATGATTACATACCCAGAATAAATGTTTTATACTTTCAAATATGCATAGAACAAATGTCACATAGGCTACTACTCACTATATTACAGCTATAAAGTAATTTATTTATCCCCAAAATTCGCATCATGTATTTGTATTGGAAGCTGCTTAGTGTGGCATAGTATAGTATAATTTAAACTTAACGTGTAAATGTGTTGCCATCTGAAAACTCGCTTGTCCATTTGTATTGAGATTGTGTTTCTTCTACATTATTCGGGTCGTCTGTATTACATATAGTATTTTATTTACATATTTGTTTGTATGTACTCTATAGATAAGAGCTTCCGATGTTGGCTGTGTGTTAATATTTCAATTGTTATCTTGTCTACCCATAATGGACATACTGTTTAATATAATTTTATATTTTATAAAATCTTCATTTAATATGTTCAATATTGCTGAAAAATCAGTAAATCGTAATAATTTACTTACCTGATAATAATAATTATGTTCAAGATCCATTGTGCCATGAAGTTTTATCATACAAATCCTTGAAAATATTGTTTTATTTTGATGTTTTAAATTTGATTTGATCCAAATTATTTCCATCGAAACTATTTCATTGTTTTGGGAATAGTTGTCTTGTGCCCACGCTTTCACGATATTATTAAACACAACTATTTTCTTCTGCAATATGTTTTACATTGTCTGGTTTTAAATTACATTCAAAACTAAATGTTCCATCTTATCTTCCAAGTATTTGTTCATAAATTTATTTCCATTTACCTATTTTTGTTGCAGCACATATCTGTTTCACCCAAGATGCACTTATTGATGTTTTAAAACTATCTATGTCCATAATGTTAACCACCTCCCCCTTGATATTGTTGAATTATGGTGCTTCTTTTAACATTATCTGGCATATAGTCTTATAACGCATGTGTTGCTGATTATGATAGCTTCTAACACACAGGCACTGGAGAAACGAGGATAGCATACATACTATCCAACACACTCGTCATTGACTGACTCATATATTAACTGCTATAATAGATATACATTTCATTGCCCGCGAAACATCCTAAAATTCATCATGTTCATAGCACTGCATTACAAATAGGAATATACAGCTAACAGGGTTATTCTAAAAAACGACGCTATGTTGGCTGTCAGGCAAATAGCGTGTCTTTAGCACGTGCTTATGTAATTTTGAAGAATCACCTAAAAGTCAGGAAGATAAATGCGAGATGGATACCCATTTGTTGACAACTGAACAAAGAACGCCCGGCTTAAAATATATCCATCATACAATAACAAAGATTTTGTAAACGTAGTTACTGGTGATGAGGTCTGCGTTCATTATGTTGAAACAAAACAGAAGATCTCAAACATAATTTGGGCCACGAAAAATGCAAGACGCCCAAGCATTGCCAAAATAACTATAACAGTTAAGAAGGTGTTGTATGCAATATGTTTTCACAAATAATGGTCCGGGGGGGGGGGGGGGGAGGGGGGGGGACGCCCCCTCCAGATACGCCCCTGAACCCTGCAGATCCTGATGAGATTGCCCGTTATAATACAAACCATCGTCCCAAATGGTGGAACAGTCACAGGAATGTTAAAAAAAAATGTCGTATTGAAAAACTTGAAGAATTACTTCAAACGCCTAAACAAATGTCTAAAATACGTACGCCTTCTCCACGACAATGCTCCAGCTAACAAGGCACGTATTGTGACAGAGTTCCTGCAGAAAGAAAAGGTCTCAGTTCTTCCCCAACCACCTTACTCTCCAGACCTGGTACAATGGGGAATATTTTGAAGGGAATCGTAAACTAAAATAATCGCAAATACTTTCAGTTTGGTCATGTAACATCTAATGACATTATTTTTTGAACACCCCTCGTACATATGTTTTCTACCAGATTCACTATGATACATTGAAGCGAATACATCTATGAAATGATGACATATTGGCGGCCATATTGAATTTCTTACATGTTTATCGATTTAATTCGCTCAATGTTTCTCTTATCGTTTTTATAAATGTCACAAATCATCGGGATGGAATATCATCAGTTAGATGTATGGTTGACAATTTATTGCACAAACCAATAAAACACCACTATACACATGTATATCAATCTAATCACATAGTACATGGCCTATTTCCCCTGCATACTCACACAAACTTACAGCCCAGATGTATTTACTGTACCAATATGATTACACAATGTCAATGTATACTTCACAGGTTATAGAGCACGACAACACAAACTCATTTACGCACTAAGCAACTAGCACAAAGCTTTTCCAGGCACTAAGCCTATTTAGTACAAGTCCATACATTGACTGGAATAAATATACACAAAGTTCACTGTCACTAAGACGTTAAGCACTAATCAATGCAATGCACACAGCAGATATGCACTAATCACCAAACATGCGGTACACTAAGTAGTTAATGGATACGATCACAGAATTGGCATAGTCATAAATCTGGTTGCCAAGCAACAGTAAATACTCCCTCAATTCACAACTCGGCACTGCACTAAACCAAGGTTATCATCAGCCAGCACATGTCTCGTATATGTACGTCACCCCAAGTACGCACTCTCTTCCCAACGGCCGCTGAGAAGATACTTATGAGCAGGCAGTTGTTGTGGTAAGTTTATTTATGGTGGCAACAAGTTCGAAATATTTGAATATGAGAATTAAAATAACGGAGTTGGAGTATGTTAAAACAATATAGTTACATGGCATGCACAGTTTAAAAATAGCTAGAACGATATAAATGCGTCATGTTTTCCCCGCCAGACATCAACGAGGCCTAGCAAGGGAATACAAACTACTTTAATCTAGAACACGAGCGTGGAGACCAAAATGTGCAAAAACAATATTTAAAAATCGTAAAGAAAACTAGTTAAATATCCCTCTTAAAATGGTGGAGGCCAGCTTCAAAGTAAATAAACCGCTTTCCCAAATATGTTAGGACAAGCAATTACTATAAAATGTGTTTAAAGAAAACATCTAAATTGTGCATATGTTAATATAACATACACATAGATACAATTGTGGCGTAATTTATGTACAAGTTGCCACTGGGCTGATAATAATTGTTAGCTTGATAACATTTTTAATGACATGTCTTTATTCGAAACGACTCTTAGATAACGATGTTCGTTTTGTTGGAATGGGAATAGACGGAGGAAAGGATGTGGCTGGCTCAACCAATGTGTAGTTTTGATGTCGTGGTGCTGGGCGGCGGGCGAGGAAACAAGATGCAAGCGCCGACGACAGCCGGGGTCTGCGGGATTTCGAAACCCGGACCTCAAGCCGCCACAGCATTGCCGCAGTGACCCTCGCCAGAATATCGAACGGACTAAGTATAGCCCTATGGCGGCTAGTCACCCCGAGCGTAGCTGCCGGATCTGACCCGCCACCCGACTCACAGGACACACAAAAGCATTGATTTAAAAGGTCTTCTTGGTGGACCCCACGTTCTCAATAACCAATTCCAGATCCAGCGCAGGCAGCAAGCAATAATTCCAATATAATAAAGTCCCATATACATGATATAGCACTTGTGTCTGTGACCATTGCTATCACCAAACTCCCAGAATATACTCACTCATCCACTCCGTGTTACATTATAAACCAGTC
>CM055275.1:75513327-75537906 GCA_029237695.1 Conchocele bisecta
ATTATAAACCAGTCACCCATTGTTCAGTACTTTCACACCTCTGACGATAACTGATTATACCCCAACACATTACTGATTATAATACCTGCATACATATACCTGCTGGATGGATTGTTTCCTCAATACCTGATAAAATGCACCTTATCGTGACAATAAATGTATAAAGTTCACGTTCGATGCACATACTCAACTCAACGAGACGGCATACGACATACTACGTAATGATGAGTATAGCAGTCATTGGACAGCAGAAATATAATAGTATGTGTTAAATATCTGTTGCCATAGTAGATGTTCACATCTGTATCCATTTGTGCAGGTCAATATTACATAACACATAATTATATGTTATTGATTGATGACACATATAGACGCACTTACAAACACAAACTTGTAATGTGCAGCAACACTAAATAAAAAAACTTGTTATGTGGCGGCCATTGAATTTGTTAAAGTTGCATAATTATATTTATTATTTAGTAATACTAATAATAATGATAGTGTTTTGTTTGGTAGTCAAATATAAATAAATTGTAAGCAAAATCATTTAAAGGCCGTGTGTCACAGATGTGGATGAGATGTGAGCAAAAACGTTGACTAAAGAGTATTTCACAGTAGATTTGTATCGGTCTTCTGAACATATAATTATGAGTGACCTGAAAGAAGACAGAACAAATAGATGCGCTAAAACTTAGTAGCCACGTCCATTATTATGACTTGACACAACGTCATCGACTACGTCACCTATAGTTCTCGCAGTTTTAAATTCGGTTATTTTTATAATCATTCACGTACATTGTTGGTAAAGGTATTACAGTGATTATGGTTACTACATGTATTTAGAAATGTGCAATGCTGACCATAGCTTGTAATACAAACTTGAAGCGTTTCAAATACGTGTGTGTTTGTGTCTTATCTGCAGCAGAACGATAGTCACTGGTAACATGCATCGATGAAAGGAATTACGTCACTATTTGCGTGACTTCTTGCGGACAAATGCAATATTTATGACAAGTGGCCAGTTGTGACTGTACTCATACCACATTTGTTTTATATATCTCAACTGTTTTTGTGAAATGCATGTCCGGAAGCAACATCTAAAACACCGCCACATGGAAGAGAAACACTGGATTATTTACAAATAATGTATGGCAATCTGTTGATGTACTAAATTTGCTGCTTTGTATTGTATGTTTGGTTTCTTAGACAATGCAGACAGCGTATCATCAGTGTTAGCGAACAAGTGCACTATATGTTCTGACTGTGATTGCATATTGACTATATACTGTAATATGATTAATTGAAACATAAGAAATAAAATCCACAGTCAATAGATTTTGTGTCCATTGTTTACATATAAATTAAGATGCTTACCCTATATTTGGCTCGTATGTGGTGATTAGTGGCATTTTGAAAGGCTTACGCAATGGCATTACAATGCATCAGACAAACACATTGAATATATATTCAATAGTGTCACTGCCTTTACAAAATGTTCAATGTGCGTGTGTAAGTAATCTCTAAGATACGAGTATGACAGATTGCACGTGAAGCCTGTTTTACTACGTTTATTGCGGTTGTCTTGGATATATGCATATCTCTGGACATTGACAAAGTTGAATGTCAAAGACCTTGAAACAAATTAGTCTGTCAACTCAAACGTAATAACATATACTATATGTATTTCGTATATCACCTAAGTATATGAATTGAGAAAAACAATGTGAACATATAAGTATTGATATTTGCTAGGCATCTTGGATTAATGCAAATAATGATAATGTTAAATTATGTAATAGACTCACTCCAACGATGATGTGCATCGAGAAAAAAGAATATATCTATCTAAATAGCGTATGCTATCAAATAATCATGAAAACATGCGGAAGGTTGTACAACACTATTGGTATTGGCGACCATCTTGTATTTATGCAAATGATGTTAATGTTAAATTATTTAGTGGACTCATTATAACGACTGTGTACAACGAGCAATCTGAAAATAGCTTTCTAAATAACTGTATACGATCAAATGAACATGAACGAATGTGGAAGTTGTACGACACTATTGGTATTTGGCGGCCATCATGGATCTTTGCAGATGAATCATGCATTACATTTACATCATAGTTTTACTTAGACGAATGTATGCGTCCAGTGAACAGAATATAACAGTTTATATCACTTAAAATTATCAACTGATAGCAAACATGTGATAAAATGTGGATATTTTGACATTTGGAGGCCACCTTGGATTTATGAACAGGTCAAACTGCTTCCTAAATATTGTTCCATGTGTTCAAATACTAGACTATAACACTTTGAATCGCTAACATATGTAAATTGTAAGCAGTGATATCAACACATATGGTAATTTGGCGGCCATCTTGGATATGTCACACCAGTCGAAATTGTGTGTACTCGATCAGACCTTGAAGTGGATATAGCAAAGTTCATCTGGACAAATGTTTTGTAATTTCTGCCTCAAGTGCACACTCTTTCCCCTTACCGGGTGAACTATTTAAACTTCCTGTGATAACGCTTACAAACACGCGAGAACACTTATACAAATGTTTTTTCTGAAGCGTTAGGGTGATCCTTGAAGTGGGAGGAAACCACATGGTCTTTATCAAAATAGTATGAAAATGTAACGCAGTCCTACACTGCTGATACATTTCCATACTATATCATGTATATTGATAAAGAATATGTGGTCGAAAATTAAATAAAAAGAGTGACTTTAAAACAATGTGTATTAAATGTGCTTCACTTCGGAGGTTATTGGATATTACTATAAGTAAATATATTAATATACGAAACACAAAATGAAATCCAATATCCATTGAAATTCACGCATTTGCAACACAGATGTAAAATTGTTACCCAGCAACACACGACGTCGGTACGACGTCAGATATAGGTCGGATCTAGGTCGCGACGTCGGCGACTCAAATCCAACATCAGCCCTACGTCGAAACCCTGACGTCGAAACGACGTCACATTACTTAGAGGTTAATACGTGGCTTGTTTGATATCGGCCTGTGTATCGGACCGAAGGTCGAAGGCTGATACCAAGTTACCGAGGGACGATACCTAGGGCGATTTCAAACAAGACACGTATTAACGTATGTATTACTTAGATCACTTATATATCAATTTAAATATCAATCATCCGGCAGTTGAGATAATCTTATATTAAAATATATACCGATTGAATGATGAAATACAGAGCCTACAAATTTAAATTCCCGGCATCTGTCAAAATGTACGCAGCCGATAAAGTAAACATACGCAATGCGCAGGCCCAAAGGAACTGGTTTAGTACGTGCGCGAGACATGGTATCGGACTAGAAACGGCGGTATCAGACTAGTAACGATGGTATGAGACTATAAATGGCAGTATCAGACTAGAAGTTTCAGTATCAGACTGGAAAACACGCCGTATCAGCCTTGACTGTGTATGTTATTGCTGTAGGCAAATACAGGCAATTTCTAGGCAAAAATTGATATCTAAGTAATAAGACGTCGTACTGACGTTGTTTGCTAGTCGTAGTTCGTCTCAACACAAATACAACGTCGCGTTGATGTCAGATGTACGACGTCGGATCAACGTCCGTTTCCGATGTTGAATAGACGTCTAGTACCGGTCGTGATTGCTATGCATGCTAAAAGGTGACTCATTATCAGTAGATCTAGATCTATGTTAGCCTATATATACGCCAATGCAAGAACCGCTGACCAGGGGGCCGTTTCACTAAACTTCGTACGACTAAAATTTTCGTAAGTGCAGAATTATGATAGTCTGTAAATTTCACATTAACACTATTGTCTTGTAAACAAATATTGGATTTACATTTATTGAGCATAGGCTGCATATGCAGTCTATGCTCAATAAATGCAAATCAATACATTTTAATTTACAGACGATCTTAAATTTGCACTTACGAACATTTTAGTCGTAAGAAGTTTAGTGAAACGGGCCCATGCTTTTCACACCAACTTAATTCAGTGCAACCTTTATTCGCTCCATGTTTAGGCCATTCAATCATTCTTTTTATATCATACACGACTAATTATGCATTTTAGGTTGGACTGGGCGTATATAACAATTCATTAATTTAATAGTGCAAAAGTATATGTTGAGGATCTCCTGTGATCGAAAAATGGTTTATTGGCGTCTCTGTCAAGTGTCACTGGACCTGGTTCCCGCGTTACTGCATAACGGTACAACAATATGCTGGTAAACAGCTGACCGACTCATTCGAATCATTCGGAAATATCTCGGATCTTTTCGTCAAAGATTATCCCTTAGCCCTTTCCATTTCTTTGTCATTTAGCGAAGCGAAGCGAATTTGGAATTGCAGAAAGTATTTCAAAGATCAACGGATTATTAGACCATCTTGTAAGTATAGTGTTGCATGCGTGTCTGCTAGCATCTCTTCAATAACATGTTTAATACAAACATGCATGACAACGCCATTGCATGAATTAACAGGCCTCGACATATAATGTCAAATTCCTAATTTTCCGCTCGTCCAGATTCGAAAATTTCGTCTTCTTTTTTTTGTCATTTTATCATATTTATTACTAAAACATGTTTAGGCAGCACATACGAATCGTCTCCACTGGAGACTATTCTTATGTTCTGCCAACATATGTTTTATTTAATAATTATTGAAAATATAAATAAAAATGAATATCAGAGGACAAAATTTAATTCAGCGTATTACGGATTAATCTTTATTCCGCACAATCTCTTCAAATAAGCACTCGTCCAGATAGAAAATTCACTCGCCAATACGAGCGGATGAGTGGATTTATCGAGGTCTGATTCGTAAAATTAAATGATTTGACCCGTCTCACTTCTCACATTCATGTGATTGTCGCTATTTTATTCACTATTGACAAACTGATCATGTGTTCTGGTGATTTTTTTCCATATCATTCAAGCCTTATAAAACTGCTCCACTCAGACTAAAGCATTTTGATTTAGTAATGGTGTCATTTGACTGTCCTCGGGGAAAAAAAACATTCCGAGTGTCGCCTATTCCTAATAAAATATCTTTAGTAATAGAGTGTAGAATAGTGTCTAGAAGTACACAATGTTGGGTGATGGTGTATTTTGAGGGACCTCCCCAAAGGCACCCCTCGGAAGGAAATGTTAGATGGATTCTGATTTGTCAATGCGCTCATTCCGAGGGGCGCCAACGGTGAGGTTCCTTGTAAGTCACCAGCACCAAATTTGAGCATGAACATGTCCTTTCCAAGTACAAGGTTATTCAAAATACACTATTACCTTTTGATTGGTTGATAGCCTGGTGTTACCAAATACCGGTGACCTAAGCACTGCATTTATACTGATTATACCCACTTTTTGAGAGAAAAACATGGGTATATTGTTTTCGTCACGAGTGTACGTATGTCCGTCTTTCGTATATGTTTGATTTTTTATTCGACCCTCCGTCAATGATTATCTGCACCTTTCGGACTTAGAACTTAGAATTTCGCTATGTTTCCTTGTAACTCGAAAAACGTTTTTTACCTTTAAATTTAAATTCAGATTCGAAATTCTGGAAGTCGGCGTGACGGGTAAGCGTCACCTCGGCCTTAAGACACGTCGGCCCCCGACATCTCGGCCCTACACCTCGGCCTTACAAGGCTTCGATACTTCGGCCCTAATTTTAAAAATGGAATAGAACATAAGATATCTCACTTTAAATAAGAAATGTTTAGTAAACTGTAATAATATTCACCGTCTTTATTGATTGAGTTCAGATCAGTGTAGACCAAAATACGTTCTCGTTTATCCATCTGAATACTGATAAGAATCTAACTGATGTATATATATGTCATGATCTCCGTGTTTACCCATTGAAATAACATCAGTCCAGACCGAAATAAGCTTGCACCGATACATTTAATCTGAACAGATTATTTCAGTACTTGTTATCTGCATTAGTATTTTCTGGGGTTTTCTTACCGACTGCAATCATGTGGTCCGATTGCGGTCCAAAGAGTTGGTTGCGGAATTGCAATACTTATAGCGCAGTTAGCGCTGCGCTCCGCTTTTAATTGTAGTTTACGCTCCTTTTTTTTTCTTTAAACTGCGAAAGAATGACCGCTTTACGCTGCGCTCTGCGGTCAAACCAGCGGACCGCTCTGCTTGACCAATGCGGCAATAAAATCGAAATAATTGATTTTGCCTGACGAAAAGATATATTTTCCTATCTGTATTTAGCCATTTAAAATCCAGTAAAATATACATAAGTTTTTACCGCAAATAGCGAAAGAATGACCGCACAAACGGTATCGCGAAAGAATGACCGCACCAACTGGACGGCGAAATAATGACCGCACAAACGGTATCGCGAAAGAATGACCGCAAAAACGGGACCGCAATTTCAGAGGGGACGAATTGCAATTCAAGGACCGCTGGATTGCAATTCTTGGTAAGAGAATCGCAGGCGGGAGTGTATACAATCGATCAGTATACATGTATTTTCATTCCTTAAGGTTGTTCTGGAACTTACTAACAATACAGTCAATACGAGCGATATTATTATATTTATTTTTCAGAATCGACAAATTCGCAGCAAAAGGAATACGAAAATATAAATATATGAGTGTTGTCGAGCTGGTGTCCGAGAAGGCCTGAAGTGAACAACAATTCACAGTACTGTGTCCGAGAGCATTGTGCTATACGGACACGATACTTGATACGTGTACCTTTGCTACAATACCTAACAAGTGAAACATTGCGTAAATTAAATAACAGACGGCTCACGTGTATATATACACATGCCTGCGACCATTTGTCAATATGACTGTACACAGATATACATTAAACATGTGACCATAGTTAGTTCAACATCACACACTGCCGACTTGCCTAAAGTGCTATACGTGTTAACTGGCTCATGAAGATGTTCGATAGCATAGCCTGTAAAACAAAATAAAATTTACATTATTTAAAAATAAACGATACATATATTTTACAGCTCACATATTGGTAATACCTAATGATACCATTACAGAATTTGCACACACGCGTATCATAAGTTCGTGTCGTGTTGGTGTGAATCGTGTGGGTGTCACACGACACAAATTAGAAGATACGTGCCTTGTTTACAGTGCAGTGGTGCCGATATACACGGCATTTGTGCCGTGCCACACGTGATGATTTGGATTAACCAATCAGACTGTCAGGGTAGATAATGTCAATGTGTGATAGACACTGTCTGACACCGGTAACATGGAGGTCCACCGATTTCATATTCATGTGTATGTATACGCCCATTTGAGAAAAAACGGGACTTATATGTATTTTCTGTGTGTGGGCTGGCGCAGCTTGTCCACATAATAACTATAGTTGTACTTCACCAGTCATATAATCAAATTTGGTTTTCATGTTTATCACGGCAAGACATAGAACCCTATTGATTTTCAAAAACTTTCTAATGACGTATCTCCACTTGGCGGCCTTTTTTGCATTCTCTATCCTTGTCTACGCAATCACTCAAGTTCTACTTGACAGATCATAATCAACTTTGGTACTGTATTCATGTTTATCACAATGGCAAGACGGAGAACGCTATAATTATTGCTTTTCGCTATTATCTGATGATTTATCTCCGTTTCTTGAGTTATCTGTCCTTGTTTACTGGCTATGCTTCGACGTGCATATAATGTGACCTTTGACACTGTTGTTAACATTCTCATTCCTGGTCCTCGTAATATCTCAAATTCTACTTGACAGATAGTTACCACATTCGGTAAACGTATTTACCATGACAAGAGTACTTATCTCATATTGTTTACTGGCTATGACTTCATGGGCGTTTATTGTGACATTCTGCAATCCCTAGTTACCACATTCGGTAAACGTATTTACCATGACAAGAGTACTTATCTCATATTGTTTACTGGCTATGCCTTCATAGCCGTTGATTGTGACATTCTGCACTCCTGTTATATACATGTATGGGCGTACAAAGTCACTACAGTAACTGTTGAGTCTTTAGAATGATACATCCAGTAGTTTGGCTCTCGATTTGGAATGATAGGCTGACAGCGATCCAGGCATTGCACAAATACACCTGTCCCTGTATGTAACGGTCAATCGTCTGACTTGCCCTCCGGTTGGCCATACAATATATCACTTCAATGTTCAGTCCGGCATTGGAGGAGTTGCAGTCCCGTTAGCAAGATAACCATGAATTACACGTATGACTATTTAATACATGGGTATTTTGAGAGCATAACCGAGGCCTGACAACGGTGAATGTGTAGTTAGTTGGCGATTTCTGTCGTGTGTACTGTTTGAGCAGTAGTAGTTGCACAAAATTATGTAAATTACCCAAAAAACCAACGAAATCCACCCACATCCACCAAATAACCAGGTCACACCAACATAATGACCATTTGACCAAACATCTGTGCCCGATACGCAATATACCATGGCACATCTCGAGTGTTCTATGATCTGATGGAGCTAGTGGATTGTAGATGCCGTTTTGTAATTATGAATGCACATGTCGAAGCATGAGACACACTGTGACAACATGTACATGTAATGTTTAATTGTTAATAATTATGACTGCCATGAATGTTCAAAAGTCAATATTTCTTTGGTCAATAATATCAATATCACATGTATGCGTGAATCGTCAAACAACACTGCACTGCAACATCGGTTTTTGTGGCTGTGACTGGAGAAATGGGACTCGTGGGTTTGACTATCGGTGTATATCCGGATGAGTCTGTGCATCTACACATAATCTGCAGTGTTCTTCTTTCATCTATGAAACACCTATCATGCTTGTAACAAGCAACACAGATTGTTATCAGGCTACAAGTGTGTGATATTTGATCAGGAGCTGCACTGGTCATGAATCCCATAAGCCCAGTTTCTCCAGTCACAGCCGCATATGTGTTCCTGGCACCAGATCAGGTTATTGTAACTTCAGGGCTGAATATAGTATGTAGTCATTGTAACTACGTTTAGTGAATTAGTCAGTCTACCGTTTTTGTATGGTTATTTGTTTCAATTTACATATTGCATTTTATGAGAAACAAACCATGTCATGAACACATCATTTTTACCAAAACCATTGGCATATGCCCCGTTATATGCATGTGCTGGCTCATGTTTACCTGTGATAACTTGTATATATATTAACAGTGTTAGTCTAACCAGCAGTATTGTATACTGACCAAGTGTGTCTATATTCAACATAGTGTGTATGCATGTGCTTATACATATGTTCTCTACTATGCTGTGATCCCTAAACAAGTAGCATGCTGTTATAATGGTATTTCTTTGCAATCGTGGGTGGAAGGTGGGATCATGTGATGGGTTACTTAACGATCTGGATTCTTTCTAACCGGAATACCGACCGAAGACCTATATTGTATGTGAGAGTTTAATCGGGTTATACTCCTTATTCGAGTAATATGACTATTCGTAATCCTATTACTCATAGGGGAAGGCAACACACGTTCTCCCATGGTGAGTTACGTACCGTGACACTTCATTTCAGGTGACCATTGCCAATAGCCGTGCATAAACGTTGATAATCTTGGCAAGATTAACGCCAGCGTTTGTGTAGGTTCAATAGGGCCAGTCAACTGCTTTGTATACTGGTAGTTCTGTTTTGTATACTGGCCGTTCCAATGTGGCACTATGCATGTCATACCCTTATCATTTAGATGCGTTCTCAGCCGACACCAACATGTTGCTCATGAGTATATTCCCAGAATAAGTGTTGTATACTTTCAACATACACAGAAAAGAAATCACATACTACTACTGCTCGCTATATTACAACTATAAAGTAATTTATTTCTCCTCAAAATTCGCATCAAGTATTTTACTGGAAGTTGCTTAATGTGGAATAGTATAGTACAATTTAAACTTAACATGTAAATGTGTTGCCAACACAGAGTATCATCTGAAAACTCGCTTGTCCATTTTTGTTGAGATTTTGTTTCTTCTACATTATTTCGGGTCGTCTGTATTACATATAGTATTTTATTTACATATTTGCTTTTATTTACTCTATATATAAGAGTTTCCGATTTTGACTGTGTGTTAATATTTCAACTGTTATATGTTCTACCTATAATGGACTTATGCTTTTTAATATAATTTGAAACTTTATAAAATCTTCTTTTCTTATGTTCAATATTGCTGAAAAATCAGTAAATCGTAATAGTTTACTTACCCGAAAATCATAAACATATATGTTCAAGATACTTTATGGCATTATCATACCAATCCTTAGAAATATGGTGTTAAATTTGAGTTGTTCAAAATTATTTCCTTCGAAACTATTTCATTGTTTTGGGAATAGTTAACTTGTGCCCACGCTTTCTCGATATTATTTAAAAACATAGTTTCTTCCGCGATTTGTTTTACATCTGGTTTTAAATTGCATCAAAAATAAACGTTCCACCATATCTTCCAAGTATTTGTTCATAAATTGATTTCCATTTACTTAAACAAAGTATATTTGTTGCGGCACATATCCGTTTGACCCAAGATGCTCTTATTGAAGTTCTAAAACTATCTATGTCCAAAATGTTACCCCCTCACCCTTCATATTGTTGAATAATGGTGCTTCTTGGAACTTTATCTGGCCTATGGTCCTATAACGGATGTTTCAGATTATGACAGTGTTTAGCCCACATGCGCTGGAGAAGCGAGGATAATATGCATACTATCCCACGCACTCGTCATTGACTGACTCATATATTAAGTATATATATCATGTTCAGAGCACTGAGTGGTATACATTTCAAATAGTCATATACCGGACAGCTTTGAGTCATGTGCTATGATAAGAGGGATATTAACAAATTGTCATTTGAGTAGTCATGGATTAAACAAAGAAAGTTAATTTTCACCTTTACTATATAGCCTTGCTGTACCAATGATTGTATTTTCAGTTTTCAAGATGGCATATGGTGGTCTTCTTGGATTGCCTGACCCCAATAGTATTCAACCTAACAAGCAACACTTTTGTTAGGTGTGGCCTGTTAAAATTAGCGAAATCGTTACATCATTTGTAAATTTAGCCTAATTGTTCCAACAGGAATATGTGCGTTTTATTTTGTCCAAAGATAGCCGACGGCGACCATCTTGAATTTCAAGAGCTCAGTGACTTTCAAACCAACGCACAAACCCTCCAGCACGGCGGGCATGCTCAAATTAGTGAATATATGCGGATTAATTTTACTTTTCGGTTAGCTCCCACTAACAATATGGAGTATTACAGTGTATGCATTTTAAGATGATGGACGACAGCCATTTTGGATTTCAAGGTCGAATCAGAAAAATAGCCATACCGGTAGTTTTGGCATGCTATAATCATTAAGAAACGACATCTCATTTGTGTTTCCTACTTATGTCTTTACAAAGATAATGCATTTTATACATTTCAAACAGGCGTTCGCGGCTATTTTGAAGTGTATGTCCTTTGAAACTTTGACAAATCAACAATAAAACCGGTAGGAAGATTGTAGTCACAGATTCCTCGGAAATGAGCCTACTATATAATTATAGTGTATTCAATATGGATGGCAGGTGAGAGCATGTGATGGGTAATTTAACGATCGGGATTCATGCTTACCGAATTCATGACCCGATACCTGGTTTGGCCATCATGTATGTCTTTGGCTTTCTTGTATGTGAGAGTTGAATACTGTTATCTCCCTTATATGATAAATATAGTTATTTATAATCAAATTACCTTTAGGGGAAGGGGACAAGTGATTTCGTGTGGTATTATACGCCTGGAACCAGGTCAGATTATTCTAATTTCTGGGCTCAATGTATATTGTTTTCGATGTTAATATTCCATTTTGAGTATGTTGAATACGGGATCGAACGGATTAGCCCGGCCTTCAATTACCTTAGCTGTTGATAGGCCGTTAAACACCAACAATAATAACATAGTGTATTAAATACTTAAGGACATTCTATGACTTATTATTCAACAAACACAGTAATTGAGAAACTCTTTAATATTTACTGCCGGCGTTCAAATTAAGTACATGTATATTAGGAGGGATGTTCCAATAATAATGACATTGATGAATTATTTCGCTCAGTTCGTGCAATCCATTTGTGAAAACACGTTGTACCGGTAGTGTAGTTATTGAATAGTGTCACAGGTAACAATCAATTCATACGTTAACTGACCGGAATGTAAAATGTCCCTCAGAATAATTGTGCGTTGCTAAATTTCAGTCTGGACAGCAGCAGTTGAAATATGCTGCTCGTCATGGTCGTCCTAGGACATCTATCACTAACATTAATGCAGAGACAATTCGGATTACTCTAAAGAACGACGCTAGGTTGACGGTAAGTCATATAGCGTGAATGATGAACTTGTCTATAGCACAACACGTGTTCATTGAATTTTGAAGAAACACCTAAAAGTTACGAAGATAAATGCGAGATAGATACCCCATTTGTTGACAACTGAGCAAAACAACGCCCGGTTAGCAATGACAAAATACTTGTTAAAATATATTCATCATACAGTAAAAAGGATTTTGCAAACGTTCATTATTTTGAACCAAAACGGAAGGTCTGAAACATAATTTGGGCCACGAACAACACAAGACGCCCGAGCATTGCCAAAGGAACTAGAACAGTTAAGAATATGTTGTATTCATTATTTTTCACAAATTTTGTTCCAGCCATACAAATCACGTACCAAAGAGTAGAACAGTCACAGAAATGTTCTATATAAATGTCGTACTGAACAAAATAATTACTACAAAGGCCGTCGTTCTACAACAGGTTTAAATTACGTACGCTTTCTCCACGACCGACAATGCTTCATCTCACAAGGCACGTATTTCAGAAAGAAAATGTCACAGTTATTCCCCACCCACCTTACTATCGAGACCTGGCTCCTTGACTATTTCCTCTTTCCAAGACTGAAATCTCGCTTATCTGGAAAGATAAAGTTTTCAGACCTGGAACGAGATACTCAAAATGTGTGTCATGTACATGGGGGAGCATTTTGAAGGGAATCGTAAGATAAGATAACCGCAAATATTTTCAGTTTGGTTATACAACATCTAATGTCATTATTTTTCGAACATCCCTCGTATGTATGTTTTCTGCCAGTTTCACTATAATACATTGACGCGCATAAATCTATGAAATGATGACATATTGGCGGCCATATTGGATTTCTTACATGTTTATTGATTTAATTCGCTCAATGTTGCTCTTATCATATTTACAAATGTACATAGTTCACGTTACATGCACATGATCAACGAGACGACATACGACATACTACGCAATGATTAGTATAGCAGTCATTTGGCAGCAGTGATATATGTGATATATATCGGTTGCCATAGTAGATGTTCACCATCAGTATCCGTCTGTGCCGATCAGTATTATATAACACATATATTTTATTGATAAGTGACACATATAAACACACTTACAAACACCAGTGAATATGCAGTAACACTAAATAAAAACACTTGTTTATGTGGATGCCATTTTAAAACATGCCATGTTAAATGTATTTATTATCAGTAACACTAATAATAATAATGATATTAATAATAATAATAATAATAATAGAGTCTGTTTGGTATTGAACTATAAATACCCCGGATGTACAATCATTTAATGGCATTGCATCTCAGAAATGTCAGCAAACACGTATGTAAACGAGTATTTCGCAGTAGATTTGTATCGGTCTTCTGAACATATAATTATGATCATATGGGTGACCTGAAACAAGACAGTTTCTGTAACAAATATTTTATTATTAAAAACATAAATATAACATTCATATTTCCCGCTGATGCGCTCGAACTTAGTAGCCACGTGCCTTGCTATGACTTGATACTACGTTATCGACTACGTCACCTATATTTCTCGCATTTTTAAATTCGGTTATTTTTTATAATCATGCACGTACATAATTTGTAAAGGTATTACAGTGTTATGGTTATTGTATGGAAATTTGCAATGCTTACCGTAGCTTGAAATAAAGATTCGAAGCTTTTGAAACTCGTGTGCTTTTGTGTCTTATCAGCAGCAAAGCGCTAGTCAGTGGTAACATACATCGATTAAAGGAATTACGTCACAATACGCGTGGCTTTATGTGGACAAATGCGATATTTATGACAAGTGACAAGCTGCGACTGTATTCATACAACATTATAATGCACCGAAAATAGAAAACACGCATCTGATTGGTCAATTGAAATTACAGCATATGCAATATGAAAAATCACAGCATATAAAATATCCGTTTTACCAGACTGTGTGTTACAACTTTACATATTTATGTAACCCTATGCGCGTTTGTAAACAATGGCCAGCGGCGGGGAATCCAATATTTCCCAAATAATTTTCGGTACACGTTCGGTTAATCATTCTGTCATGTTGACCTGTACAAGTAACAGCGTAAAAGATAATCGACCAATGACTGACAAACATACAAACATGGCACTTCAACAAATTCCCAAAACTATTACACCACCCGCCAAAACACAGAATAATTTACTAACCTGCTCAAACATGGCAAATGCAAAACTGTATATGCCAGTGCCAGCCTATATATTTGCGAAATTCAATGTGCACATACATGACTATACATAATAAACTGTATTTTAGATGAGTAATCATCTGAATTAGGTGTAATAAGTCCCTTGAAATCCTATTGACTCTTGCTTGCATTTCCTTTGTACAAATCACACGAACCCATTGCAGGAATGATGCAATTTCTTTAATGAATAAAAGCAATAACTATTGCAACTACATATAGAAAAGCAATACAATTGTTAAATTAAACTTTAGAGTTGAATTCATGTATATGTGTCTTAGAAAAAGTACCGTTGGCGTGAGGCGGCCATCGATTACGACAACAACCTGCTGACGTATTGGAAAATATCACTGTTCGAGATATGCTACGACGTTGCAGGAAGTAGGGAGCACATTACGTACCAGACTAGTATAAGGATGTTAGTGGAATTCTGAGCGGACATTCAAAGGTACATAATTTCCATGAGATATCGGTCATTTTCTTAGGTGAAAACTCACATGGCATGTCTCATATGTCTGCCAATGGTGGCAGAAACAGACATAAACTGACGAAGTTCAATACGTACAGTATCTGTGCACATTTGACGTAATATTTACATGAACACACACATTGGCCCTCATACCTTGCACATATCCTAATGGTGCATGTATGTACATGTGCTATGTACATTTGTATTTGTATGCCCCCCACGATAGCCGATAAGGCATTTAGTGTTACACTTGTCAGTCCGTGCTATCCAGACTCGTGCGTCCATCCCGTGCGTCCTTCCGTCCGTCCGTCATAAAACTTTAACACATGGATAACTGTCCTATAATCTGTGTTTGTTTGCTTCCATCCTCGACCACCCTGTGACAAATCCAGCTCTGATAAATGTCTTATGATTTCCGTTTCCTTGCACGGAGCTGCTTCACATTTCATACAATTGCTCTAATGGTCATAAGTCGCGCTGTGACGCATCCACGTTCGTCACGCACCCGCTGACGCCGGGGTCAATGTCACATACTTGGTGCATCAACCACTTTAACGCTCGGGTAAATGTCTTATAATTTATGTTTCCTTCCACATATCTGCTTCAAAATTTCATTGATTTGACACTGGGCCATGGATTATCTACCTCCCCTCTTTCGGACTTAGAATGTTGCCTCCTTTACTATCAGATCGACATTTGGGTCTGTTTATGTTATTTGTGAAAAGTGGAATTAATAATTCTGTCTTTAGGATTTATATTAGCGAATTGACGAAGACGTGACTGCTTTGATTAAAGGGTTAGGGTTAGGTATTTTGATTAAAGTGGTTAAAGCATTGACATGTTGTGGATTATTAACCGGACTAGTATAAGGATGTTAGTGGAATTCTGAGCGGAGTTTCAAAGGCAAATATTATTTAATTTTGTGTAAATTATTTGCCATTGTTTTTTAGAATTATTCTGCAAATGTGTGTCTTTATAATTGCAATGAGAAGTTGTGTAGTATTGTGTATATGTATGCTGTCCTGTTGTCCGAAAGTTCGGAACGATGAATGTGTAGATAATTGACGAGTTATGTCGTGTGTCATGATTGAGTATTAGTAGTTGAACAAAAATATGTAAAGTACCCAAAACCAACGAAATCCACCAAACTCTACATGTAAGATATCGGTATGAAGAAATCGATATTCTCATTTGTATAATGTTTATGCAAGTTTTTGTGTCTCCATTGTAATCTGGTAGAGTACGTTTATATCAAGAGTGGGTCGATACTATACATACATTTTGATATCGGTAGGTACGCATACTACTCTTGATGACTGCACTTACATATAATGGCGATGGTTTGGAAGAATAGGGTCTGCTGGCATTTGGAGTATAACAACGTTTCTGTACGGTACAGTTGAGCTTAGCTTGATATTGATTCATGTGGGACCTAATTGATCGTTTTTCACGTAGACTACGGCCCGTAATTTCATTTCCGGAACACAACCAACACACGCACGCACGCACGTACGCACGGACGCACGGACGGACGGACGGACGACGGTCGGACGGACGCACGGACGCACGCACGCACGCACACGCACGGTGAGGCTGACTTCGATAGCCATTGCACTTGTAATTCATTGTGTCTGCTTTGAGATACACCAGCACTGGAATAACTCAAATATTGCGTCCAACGTCCTTGCCACATCGGGCTTATAGATTCACTTATATTACTATAGAAGTACAGTAATTGAATAGAGCATACACTTGCACCTACTTACACTAATTGTAGTTATGGATTGATATTAATATAGACGGTTGCTTTCAGGCTACATGAGTGGGCTGTTTAATCAGGAGCTACACTGGTAACAAATTCCATAGACCCCATTTCTGCAGTCACGGCCTCATATCATAGGTTTCATATCATCACTTCAATTGAATATTACTGGTGTACCATAGTGAAATGTTTGCACATCAACGTATTATGTATTTATGTATTCATCATGTATTATGTTATGTGTGATGTGCACATGACCTTGTGTTTCGATCCCACCCCTTAATAACCCAACAACGTTACCATTTGTCGTCGTACGTGTCCTGGTCTATACCATTTCACATGACTATTGGATAGACATGATACTTCCGACAATAGGAGACAATTTATCTCGACCATCTAATGACCTTCACATGCTACCTGTATTGCCGGATTGTTAGAGAACGTTTAAAATGAATGCCACTTTACAATGTTGCACAGTACTCATAAATATACTTGTGAATGTTAGAATTTGCATTCGTTTAACATCAACATTGCGAATATGTTGTTATCATACACCTAAGTTAAGGCTTGCAATTTTAGAAACATTAGCCAATTGATATTCTGTTAAATGCAATATTTCTGTGACGTTGATCTAAGTCTGCACTCGTTACCTCGTATAGGTATCCTATGTAACAACTATCATTAGCTCAAATGTTCGTTAACTCAAAGTATTGTCCTACGTCCCTTGGACGTTGAGTAATCGAGTGTGGACTGTATATAGCATTCAGAATTATCGATCATTTTCCATACTTGCTGTAAACAATTAAACATGTAAACAAGCGACAAGCGTTCGCTACTTGATCAGCAGATATGACTTACCCAAGGTTTTAGTGTATTTTAGTACGCATTGCTCCCAATTTTATTTTGTTCTCTCTTTGCGTGTGGACTACATATTTACACAAATATGCAGCTTATCTGGATATCGGTTGCCACTATCACTTCCTAGTTGGTTGCCGCTTTGTATACCTTTATTTGCATAGTAGCCATACATGTGATTAAATCAGACGTATTCGTATCCGACCAGTTAAGACATATGCCATACAGTGTCACCAGTATCGAGGAACTTTGTATAGTCCTACTATGTCGTAAACTTATTTTATATCGCATATATACATAACTTGACTGTAGTTGGCGTTAATCAAATATAAAACGTTTATTTAACAAGGGGAACTGATTATCGTGAATTAATGCACGAGTGATTGGGTCCATACGTTCAACAAACGAGCGTAACGAACCGAGATTGTTTAGCGTGATAACCCTATCATGGGGGCATTGTTTCCAGATAATCCACTCACCTGGTTAAATAAACATTTTCTTAAATTTCACACATGATTCTTCATAAAAGCAAATCGAATTAAGCGTAAAATATGGCCAAGAGATATGCGGATTCATTTATGTAGGCGGGTTGTAGTGACGGCGACTGTTTCGCGACGATTGAGAGGGTGTGTCCGAGAACATGATTTGATTGGTCGAAGGAACACGTCATTGCGACGTTAATGACGTAATTTCTACATATATGGTAAGCACAAACTACTCTTGATGAGTGGTGTAATTCACCGTTAGATTTATCTAAATTACGAAATGTAAGAAATCGAGTTTTATCCCGTCAACACAGTGCGTCTGTGCCATGCATTTTAAATATATTTGTACGTGTTGATGGGATAAATAAAATAGTATGTTAGTGCCGTGAATGGGAAACATATCTGTTGCGGCACGGAAACGGGATGGGCTCGGCAGAGCCTCGCCCATCCCGTTTTCTAAGCCTTGCCAGATATGTTTTCCCATTTACGGAACTAACCTACTATTCTCTATAGCTACGCATAATTAATATATGTCCGCATACATCGATTCTCATTGATTGTGGTATCGACATATATTGCGAAATATAATCTATCGGTTGTACGCGACCCAAAAACCAAAATAGTGATAATGTTTTGCAATGGTAGTCACTGTGAGTTTGTTCCTAATTATATAATACTGCATATTGTGATATTGACAATAGTGTGTCCCTGTGGTAGAACATTTAGACAATTAGAATGATACCAATACCATCATTATCTAGATGGCGTGAAATGGAAATATAAACACTGATATCCTCGTTATGTATAAAAACCAAACAAGTACTTTGTTTGTGCAACACATTTTTACAATATGGAACCCAAATGGCGGCCATTTTGTATTTTCCATTTTTATACTACCGTTTTTGAAAAATAACGTACGTATTATGTTTTACCGCGTGCGGGCGGGCGGGCGGGCGGCCGGTGGACAGAACAAGTGCATAGTTTGTGTACACCTCCTATGAAACCGTTTAGTCGATCGATCTGAAACTATACACACGTCTTCTCCACATATTGAAGATCTGCACCTTCGTTTTTTTATGGTGAACAAATAATTGTTAACAAAATATCACTTTTAAAACTTAGCCATTTGTTTCTAAATGTGTGCATACAATTCTATATAGGGTACAGCGTTTGTATACACAACTCCTGTGAAACCGCTATGTCGATCGATCTGAAACTATATACACGTCTTCTAGACATATTGAAGATGAGCAGCTTGTTGTTTATATGCCGAAAAAGTATGTTTTAACAAAAATATCACCTTTTTAACTTGCCCATTTTTTCTACATTTTTCTATACACTTCTACATAGGGTACAGAGTTTGTGTACACAACTCCTCTGAATCCGTTCGGTCGATCGATCTGAAACTATACACGCGTATTTTACACATATTAAAGATGTGCGTCTTGGTGTTTTTATGCCAAAAACATATTTGTTATTATCACCTTTTTAACTTTTTAATCTACATGTTTGTATCCAATTATATCTAATTTCTACTTTACACATCTCTACCTAGATGCGTATACATGTTTAGCACAACGAGATGGAGAACGAACTAATGCTATATAGTTTCAAATTCTCATTAATGTTTCTTGCCTTTGTGACAGCTTCACATTTCTGCATCTTCGCTGGCTGGCCCATCTTCGACGGGCGTATTTTGTGACTTACGGCACTCTTGTTCAGAGTTGATGTGGGTCGGTGTGGTGTTAAAGCAGTCCGGCACTGTTCATTTAAGCGGAGCTGAATACTCATAATCTAATGAGAATGGACTCGGATGGTTTGACAGCCAAGCAAATTGTGATTTCCTGGTTTAAGAACATATAAACTACATTTTATCCCATGTCGTCTTCTTCGAGTTACAGTTGTATTAACCCTTTCACCTCTAACACATAGAGGTGCACATACTATGTATGTACACATTCACCTTGTACGGGTGGGCGGGCGTATATTTGGACATCGTTTAAACAACATGAACTCCCCTGACACATACAGTTGATCTTGATGAAACGGCTCTTTACGAGTAAGCTCATCTGGATTAATATTGCTTGCAAGTAATGGCTTTACGGTCTGTATGGTAGAAGGGGTTCAATGTAAACAGATAATGAACGGTTTCCCTCGTGTTCTGAAGAATCGCAATTTTGGTGGAAAATATTCTCTAACCCCCTACCAATGTATTTGCTGCCGACACTAATATTTCTTTATCCTCAATCTTTAGCTCGACTCTTAGAATACGAAGAGCTATATCGTCACCCCGGCGTCCGCGTTGGCTGCGACGTTGACGTCGGGGTTTTGGTATTTAGGTTTGTATCAATAGTAGTAGGCCTACAACCACCATACTTATACATAATCACGACCGATTGGAATGTATCACAACCCACTGCCAAACCCATGACCTTCAAGTGACATTTCCTACGAGTGGCCATTTCCTTTCTAGTCATTGTCAATAGTATTATGCCTATAAGCACCATACGTGCACATACTCATTGTCCAGGGTAATGCATCACCACCCACCACACTGGTGACCTTCAAGGGACCTTGGCCGATGTTTTGTTTGGACAATTATGGTGTCATTAATAACAGGCTACGAATAGTCCAATTATGATGTTATCAAACAGGTCTCGTTCAACACAGACGTATCAGACCAGTTAAAAATGCTCAGTACTGTTCTCTTCTGTGTTGCTTGCTCGTACTAGAAAGCTTTTGTTTGTGTCTAGATTTAAACAAATGTATCATCGTTATCCACTTATTTTGTCCAACGTAATATATATTAGGAAGTATCACGGCAGGTATGTGCAACTGCTTACATATAGCTATATTAGACCAGGAAGTATATATGTGTATTCATACGTACGTGTCTGTAAGTTCGATAATATACAGTGGTGGTATTTTACCCACGGTTGTGTATGAAGTTTACTGAACAAAATAAATGTAGATAGATACACAGTGTGAAGAGGATAGAAACGAAAGATAACTACCTTATATAGATCATCGGATATGGCGTTAAGTCAGTGTGCGTGGCTTCTGGTAAGTTATATGTTGATACAAATGGGACACGAGAGCTTGTTTTGAGGAGGCACCGAGATAGTATGAAAAGCAAATTCTGAAAATCTATTCCAAAAATAACAAATATTGTTAAACTTATAATTAACTAAAATATTCGTACCATCTATTAATTATAATACAACATAGGAGACGCATGATAGTTTAATTTATTTATTAACAATTAATTTCAGGCTTTGTGCATCATTTCGGCCAGTACAGAAACCTTAACTTGTACAATACACTACATACCGTTTATTGAACAAAGTGAACTGAATATCGTGAAATAAATCACGAGTTATTGGGTCGTTATGCTGAACAAACGATTGAGCGTAGTGAACTGAGTTTGTTTAGTAGTAGGACCCAATCACGAGGGTATTATTTCTAGATAATCAGCTCACCTGGTGAAATAAACGTTTTCTTACATTTCACACATGATTCGTCATAGAAACAAAGCGAATCAAGCGTAAAATATAGCCAAGAGATATCGAATTAATTCAATAAATAGAGGGTCTCAGACGTGTTTCCATTTTATACGATATTTATTTAACGAGTCACGCATATTTATTTATAGATGCGAGGTGCATACAATTCCTGATAAGTTTCATGAAGTTTCCGTGAGCAGACTAGTTCAAAATCTCCACAGAGAAAAATACCTTTAATCCTAGCAATACAATTATTATAAATATGCGATAAAATAGGTTCCTGTTCATTATAAACACTTCACATTACCGAACTGGAGAATATTATAATACTTGCTGTAAGTTTACTGAGTCACTGATGCTTCTAATAACGTTGAAAACACCATGACTTCAACGTCAATCCATCATTGCTTTGTGGCGACATTACGGACGTCATTTGGAACCTCTCCATTTTTATTATTTTGTTATAATTTGACATAACGTTAGCGCATAAAACGAATACGTAATTGTGGTGATGCACCCAACCAATCAAATTCGCTCCATGTGTTGTTACATGTGTGCCATGTCACATTTATGAAATGGGTTAAAAAAGGCATACTGTGATACATTCAGTGAATAATTGCAAATGACTTTCATATGAAACCGTGCCGTAGAGCGTGTCGGAAAATGTAAATTGTTATGAATGTAGTATAGCCGTATATTAATCCAATGACGTACTCCGCCATTATGGAGGCGATTTAGTGTGGTGGACAAGAGTGCTGAATGTCACAATATTCACGCGTCGCCGCATGGCCAGTAAACGAAAGAGATATAACTCACTGCAAATCAATAAGGTGAATCCGTTGTCATGACAAACGTGTGTACCAACTGTGGTTTAAGATGCAGAAAGCATAACTATTATTGTTATTGCATGAACAAGGTTATTGAACATTAAAAATCGCTATCGAGGGCAGGTAACTAATCTAAAAAAAATGAAAATACGGATCAATACGGATTTTTCGACTTGCCATGATAAACGTGTCTGTGTCAAGTAGTACATGAGTTATTGCACGGCAAAGGATACTAAATTCGAAAATTAGAAATGGCGGCCATGAGGAGATCAGTCGTGAGAAAGAATTTCCAAAATAAAAGTGTTCTTCGTCCTGCCTTAATAAACATGTAACTATCCCGAATTCGGCTACGATTTGTCATGTAAAACTTGAGGATAAGGATAACGAGGCGAAAATTATATTAAAAACGGCTACAAAGGGGAGATAGATCTTCCGAACATTAATTAGGCTTATCGTGATAAGATATATTTACTTTGGTTGCAATCCGTCCTGTACATTTCTAGTTATTTTCAAACGGGCGTATACTTTGAGAGAATCACAGATTGTACAGGGGAGTTTTACCAGGTTAAATTCGCCGTCGGTCTCCGGTATATCACAGCACATACGTAAACGTTCGACTAAGAGGATATTTGTATGTGTATGCCGGCATACGGGCATGTGTTCAGCATCTGAACAGAAATAAAGAATTTATATTAATTTTGGCCTGGTATATTGTAGCAGTTTGTTTTTAGATCTTCCGTTGCGTAGCCCTTTGTTGGACTGCAATTGACTGGCCGGTAGTTCACATTTGTCAGAATTGAAACTGTTGTCGTTGCTATTGACTTTTCGGTCAATTATAAAACGAGTGACGTCAGTTGCCGATTATAGCCTTCTGCCACCACATATCATAATTGTCTGTCGCAACGACAGATGAAATAATCTGTTATAATTCTTTGTAGTTATGCCACTTGGAAACTCAGATATTAGAGAAGTCATTTCTTCTGGAGTACACTATTCAATGTCGTTAATAACGTAAATAATAAGATTGCAAGACTCACAGTAAGTAATTCAGAAACACAACTTGCACATTTCCGCTGGCGCGATACAATTCCATAACAAAACACGCCTAACTTAAAACAATTAAAAGTTGCAATTTGCGTGACTGTTAATACTTTCATCCTCGAATTTTGATCACTGTAATTCAGAAACGAAAACAGTTACATAATTTATCCAAAAGTAGCCGAAATGGAGTGCTCTTAAAATCCAAAACAGGTACTCTTCCGTGGGAAGCGGGTTGCTCTTAAAATCCAAACTAAGCACTCTCTCTTGGATTGGGAAACTCAGCTTTTATACATCTCGGTGATTCAAGGTAACTTTAACGGTGACCTTGATTAATGTCTAATGTCTTAATTGGTTACCTCTTATTTTAAGGTTAACCTTTAATTGATTGAATGGTGAATAAGTCAAGAAAATGTCAAATATTCCCTCCGAAGATAATAGATGATAATGCACTACATGTGTGTTTACAACAATATTCATATGAGCATGTCAATTTAGACTTATAGTACACAAGACATGTCACAAGACATTTAATGTTTACATAAAATAATAGTGTACTTTTACATCTTTATGTAATGCCACTGGCTCGAATCAGTCAGTCAGCTCATCCTTTAGCTTTGGCACTGTGCCAAGATTAACGCCACTGTGAAATATGTTATTAGGGTTCACATGAAGTTGCAATAGCTAAACCAGACATCCGAATGAAGAAATGCTTTACGGCCCATCACACAACTACTGTTAATTGACCAGTGGTCAACTTACGGCAACAATATATTTCCCATTGCAGCAAATATTTAAGACATGTATATTACTAGGCAAACATTTTCACCTTCTGGTGGCATTATTATTCACTCATTCTTGTGGCACCATCATTGAAAATGGAAAACATAAAATGAATTGGTATTTGTTAACTATATTGTAGCCGGTCAACTATGTAAATGAATAAACAAATACAAGTTAGTAAATTCACTTAATGCACATAACATTCTGTTTATCAGGGAAGTTGAACTGGCAAGTTACACCACATACAAACAGTATTATGTCGCCATTACA
>CM055275.1:75538406-75684541 GCA_029237695.1 Conchocele bisecta
GTCGCCATTACACCATTACAACATTCAGTACCCGGCCTATCAGGATGGATGTGGATGTTCATAGCCTGAATGTAGACTTTGCTCAGAAATGCAACTTATGGAGTCCCCTTGCCCGGAGTCCCCTTGACAGAACCCCGATGCGCACAAAAGGATGTATGCTGACATGTTCATACACACATATAACTTGAATTGTAATGGGAATAATAATGCTAATAATGTTCCCAATATATGTATATATATGACTAACTTTCTACTACAATAGACTGGGTACGTCATTCTGTATATGAATCAGATGATGCCGGACTGACTTTAAAAGTACTGATACGGTCAACATAATATTTAAAGATGCCTAACAGTATTACTAGTAATGTTAGTATTCTCTAAATACATATTACATTCTTAGTTACATTTGAAAGACAACGCCTGAATGATTGGCGACCGAATGAACAAACGAAGGAACGAACTAATGAAATGAACGAAACAAAGATATGGTTGACTCTGTTAGAACCTAATATTTGACAGCTGAACTAATTTACTGCTTGAGTGCACCCAATGCTGTCAATGTTTGCATGTAAGTTCATCTAACTGTTTTTCTAATGTAAGTCAGCCGAGGCATCCCATGCCAGACTGCACACATGTGCACCCTAATCGGGCATACAATGGCTGTACCATTATATACATCATTCGCAGGATAACCTGATAACTATGCAAAGTACGAAATGTGCTAATCCATAAATGATAACATGATCCTACAAATACACAGTATGCCAATACCGAGTACTAATTTGTCGCCTGCAAAACCGGGAAGCCTCATGAGGAGTTCCAAACCAGCATTTATTTGCAGGAATACACCATGATATTACTCAGTCAATTGGCTATTTATTATGTAAATGTATAAAGAACAAAGAACATTTCAATAAGTGACTGTGAATATCTTCCCTGTGAATATTGTCTGGCTTTCGTGCATGAGAAAATGATGTGACTTCATGCAAACCGTTGTTATTTCCGATCTGGCTAGGTTAACACTGATAGTAATTATGTCAGAAGTGGGAGAACCATGTCAGCAAGCAAGACATGAACACGAGATGGAGGTTTTGGACATGAAAGAAACGGCACACAATCATGGGCTGAACCATATTTGCTGTAAAGATTAGTTAATAAGGGTTGTTGAAGAAACGTAATGAAATCAAATTGAGACCTCTGCCACTGAGTGATTTTATGTGTGGAAGAGAGTTCATAAGTGTTGTTGCAGCAGTGAAAGAGCAGTAGCAGGAAGCGAATTCTTCAAATTTTGCTCTTACATTAGGTCATTATGTATGCCCCTAACCTCTTAAACCGTCCAATCTCCCACATATGTACTTAAGCTGTGATTGATTCGTACAGCATGTACTTGTGAGCTTTTTACCCACTTATGAGGTGCATCTCACAAGATAGACATTCCCAATCATTTCCAATGGCCGAAAACACCACACAAGTTCATTTTCATTTCGCACCTCACACACAAATCGGAAACGCGGACGGCCAACATCAGAAACGGACAAGATCACACAAAAGTGATCGAGTGGATGTCGACTCTGACATTGTCACATGATTACGTGTCAGGTCCCACGTCTACTTTCAAAATATCGCCACATCGCATGAACGCTGGGAACCAGACATGCATGTGTTTGTCGTAAGCCAATCTTAAGACGCAGCGGTGGTTTCATAGCTACATGTACTAGTGAAACAACAACAACAAGCCAGGCGAGGTCACCAGTCGCTGCAGTTATAACGCACAAGTACGATCTTTCAAGGTAAACGTTTAAATATGTTGTAATGTTTTAAGTGATGTGTATGTTTAATTGTAAAATAATGTAGGCCTATGTCATGTCATTTGTTAAGGGTGTCAACTATAAATGAAGATTAGATTGAAATAATTTTGCCAAAAATAATCGACTTTTACATTGAATGGATAGATGATCGCTACCTGAATACAATGTAAGCACATTTCGAATGTTTTTGATACAAGCATTTGCATGCTGTAGACGTATGGAAAATTATTATTTACTTAGGCAGCTAGAAAGGTGCGACAATCTGACACCACTAGTACCCGACAGAAAATGTTGGCCTAAATTTTTTGTCACGCAATCAACTATTCACAAATCCATTTTGTAACACACATATTTAGAACAAAATATTCATGTCACGAAAAGAACACATTGGCCATGTATTGAATGTCACATAATTAGATTGCAGACAATAACCTCTTCATTTCTCCACCATCACTTTATTGTTGTTTTTTTATTTATTTTTGATTGATTGAGTAACATTTAATGTGGTTTGAAAGACCAATAAGTTGGCATGTCCCGTATTTAACCAGTCCATGAAGAGGGAAATGCCCAAAAACAGAACTAAACATTTAAAGGGAAAACATATATTCAGTCCTGAAATTAGAATATCCTGACCTGGTTCAACCCTAAAAGTAATGTGATCAGCACTAATACTATTACTTATTAATGGGCATCAGAGGATTTAGCTCTCAAGTATCAGAAGACCCAATATGTACATGAGGGCCAAACCAGGTAAATCGACATTCCGGTAAGGATGAACCCCAATAGTTAAATGTCAGCTTAAGACAGGTTTGACTGCATTTAGATATGCAGCTAAATTTGGTGCTTACTTGTGTGAAAGATCACTAAATTGGACATGTGAAACTCATAATCAAATATAGATCTCACAAAACTACCATGATAACTTGACACACATTGGAATGGGCCACTCATACAATAAACACAACAAACTCGTGTGAACACTATGGACAACATTTCCGAACATTGTCTAATTCAAGGGACACGGTAAACTATCTATATAATTGTTTAAGCCATTTTTGTTCTTGTCTTCGTGTACGGATCTTCCGACCCGAATTTTTGGAAATATGGACAAAAATCCTATTTGTTATTGTTCACTTTCTACCGCCGATGACAGGATAAAGAAGATAAACAAACAATATTGGTAGTTGCATTCATTTCACAAACATCACAAAAGTGAACAAATGCAACTCATAACATAAGTACAAATACTACTCACATCTATGGAAAATATTCAGCTAGTGATAGTTACATACATTGTATACAACATCATATAAGTTGACAGATGCAACTCACAAGGTAAGGCCACAAAGCATGCTCAACTACGGACACTATTTAGCTACATGCTAGTTACATACATTGTATAAAACATCACAAAAGTGGACAAATACAACTCACATGGAATTCATGGCACAGCCAACATAAGATCATTCATATCATAAATATAATTGAATCTATAGGAATGTCTATGTTGCGCCATCGCAATATACCTACTTTTCCAAATGTTCGTGTCAGAAAAGGGAAGATAATCCATGACGAGGAGGTCGAATAAAAAAGGAAATTCAATTTGCACATCTACATATCATAGAGAAACCAGAAACCAAATATGAAGTCTCCAATTATTAGGGCTTTAAAGTTTTTCGTCTTGCATTCAGTCCAAAAGGGGGAGATATTTCAAGACCTTGAAGACAGAAATCGAAATTTGCTTTGCTCATCTACACACCATTAGGAAGTCTCCATCTATTTCTGTTTAAAAGTTTTTATTTTATGACTAACGGTGAATTACCGATATTTATTATTGAAATATCACTTGATATTACACTGTTTGAAACTGTGATAAATACGGTTTTGAACTGTGAAAATATCATTTTAACAACTTTTACAAAAATCGATGAAGTTTATGACAGCTACGACGGCACGTGCTAGTGACAAGAGGCAATTCGTATTAAAAATATTTACATGTTGATACACTCTGTCAAATCCATTTTTAATCAATCTAATTTCATAGTATGTGAAAATATAATTTTAAGACGAACTACTTTTAAAAAAATCGATGAAATTAATGACATCTAATTTCATAGTAAATGATCATTTCTCGATCTGCAACATGACGTACCAGGTTAATTAGCCGATCTTACAACACATGTTAACGATTGTAGAAAATATTCGCCTGAAAATCAGACAATCACAACCTGTTATTTCATCCCTTGTGATAGTTTTCTGGTGAGCTCCTTGAATTGCCTTACGAACGATCATATTTGGTGCAGTACGTTGATAGTGAATAGATTCCTGTTGATAAATCGTGTTACTCTCGTCAGTTATTTTAAATCCAGATCGACAGTAGGACACGGAATGAATCACAATGGTGGCCATTATTTTCTGTGCACTGTTGACAATAACGAATAGTATTGCGCGTGGCTTAGAATGTCAAATCAATTAATAAAATGTGCATTATTGTTAATCGGATTATTTTCATGTTCACTTATTTGTGTAAAATGTTATCTATTGTATTTTAATATTATGAAACAAATAGCAGCATAATACATTATAAAATATGGAATTATTGTTTATGCAACAAGTGATTTTAGAAATACTACGGTTGGTGTTCACTTGATGAAAAATAATTCGATCTTACACTGAAAACAACAAATATCCTCTATTATTTCTTACAAGAAACGTAACGGACTGACGGAAAAACGTGACGAAAACAGTATACCCATTTTTTTTAAAAAAAGAGGTGCAGTAATAATAAAACAAATACCACTATTAATACGTGTACAATGCTAATCAAAATAAAACAAATGTGCATAATTCGGCTAAACAGCAATTTACGAGATCAAGCAGGCTCGGATGGTGGCTATTTGTTTTTGTTCTGGTTTTTTTTTGCATTTTATATTTTTCAATAAAGCTAATCCATTATAAGCGTACGACATCAAACTACACATATGCTTTGATTGAACATATTAATGCTCATTTCTATTAACTTGATTTAATACTCTCAGTTCCGACATAACATTACGTATATCAAATTGAGAACGAATTGACCAGTTTTAAAAACGCAATGAGAACGAATTGACTTGAGAGCGATATCTGGTAGACTACATATAAAGTTTGACATTGTAGCGTCACTTCAACATTCAAATCATACTAAATGCTTACTAAATCGTATGCCGAGAGTCGAACACACACTTTGTTTATTTTGCTATGTTTGTCTATTATTGGCGGACAATAGTCGATATACAAACTATATTCCTGTTTCTGTAGTACACCGGTTACCGTGTATTTTACCTAATCGAAACGTAGCCAGAGGTATTATAACTGGTAACCACATGTGTCGGTTTCGTGAAGGTGGCCGGATTAGCTCATTATGTAGAGCGTCGGACTGAGGATCGGGAGACCCGGGTTCGACTCCCACCAGGACCGCTGCGAATGGTCGATTCGGCGTGTTCGTGGGCAAGACAACTTCGTGCTACCCTAGTCCTATCGAATGGGGACTTAAATAGTCGGTTCGGACATGGAAGGTTATCGAGCCAGTGTCGTCGTTACATCAAAGCATTTACATTTACATTTACATTTGTATCGGGGTTAGAATACCACTGGATGCGTTACACTATAGCGGTTCGTTTGCAGTTGAATTGCGGTTTGTTGAAACACAAACGCGATTAGGCTGTTACTCTAAGTAAAATCTTGTGTACTACATACATGTACTCGAGGGATATAAAAATCTCGCCATTATATTCGAACGCTGGTATCTATCCTTAGGACTACCACTTAGCCAACGTTGTAATTATTGCATCCCAACTTGAATAATCGATTGCGTTCCCAGCTCAACCAAATAAATTCACTCAAATTGACGTATGTCATCAAGAGATTTAGGAACACAACGTAACATGTATAGGAAATTTTGCTCTGATCTCATGAATACGAACCCACTAAACACTAAATAAATGATGTAGATTGTATCCAAAACAAATATGGAAACAAGTTCCGAAACCTCGTGATGGCGGACATTATCACCTTGATCTGACCATGTTGTACATTTTCCCCCGCAATATGTCCTGGAAACTCAACTCACAGCAGATGCATCTCTTATTACCATTTTTATGTCACGTTTTTAGCCTTACAATGGAAGCCCACGTGTCCGCTCGCTCGCCCGATCGATCTAGGTCCGCGCCTGTTACCAACTATAAGTCGTATTCTTGTCTGTCTGGTACGGTCGCAGCGATGTTCGTAATCTTGATTTCAGCAGTCACTTGACCATAGTCACTCGTCGCTCGACCGTATTAAACAGAAGTAATTACCGTGTACGTGGCAGATTCGCGATCACACTTCATGTATTTCTATTTTTATACTTGCTTACTGACGACTCACATATATATAGCTTACTGATCTCCATACGATATAGTGCTAATAGCTCATACATGCTCAAACCCACCCACTACCATCGTTTGGTGGCAAACATTGCCACAATGGAACGTAGTATCCACTTTAACAATATGTCATGTCTACTAATATGCGCCATAACATGGGCGACATGGCTACTTATCATGCTCTCTGGTGATATCCACTCGAACCCTGGGCCAATAGACGACATTGGCCTATTTGACGTCACTTCCGACTCATCATTCTCTACCTCATCTACACATGTACAATATATTACGCGACCACAAGACATATCACATCACCTGTCCTTCGTACACTATAACGTCCAAAGTTTGTACCCGAAACTGGATACACTTCGCGCTGAGCTCCCGGATTTCGATATCCTAGCATTCTCAGAGACATGGCTTAGTGAAGAACACAAATCAGACGATATATTATTTCACAACTTCAAAACACCTGAACGAAAAGATAGAATTAGTGATCGACATGGGGGTGTGATATTATACATAAGAGACACATTATTTCATAAGCGTAGACTTGACCTAGAACACGCCAATATTGAATCGATTTGGATTGAAGTTGTATCCAACAAAAAGCATTTCCTATTTGGTATTTTCTACAGGCTACCAAACGCGAATAACCTATATAGTACTACAATAGAGAACTCAATTCACATGGCGATCGACACTGGCCTCAGGGACGTTATTGTTGTTGGTGATTTCAATCATAATACGTTGAATGCCCAATCTAACAGGAAGGTGGAGTCTATTTGCACACAGTTCGCGTTAGCTCAGTGTATTTCATCTGCCACACATTTCACCGAACAATCGGAATCAATTATCGATTTATTATTTGTTTCGAACAGAGATAATCTTGTTACGAGCGGAGTAGGCGATCCATTTTTACAACAAGATATTCGGTTTCACTGCCCGATTTACGGACTTCTAAAATTCTCCAAGCAAAAAACTAAACCTTTTAGGCGTAAGATTTGGCAATATGATAGGGGGGACTACAATCAATTACGGAGAGACATTGCATCAGTGACCTGGAACGACTTGAAATTGGAAAACACTGATGAATACGCAAATAATATTACTAACATAATAATATCGACTGCCGAAAAAATATATACCTAATAAGGAAATACTCGTCAGACAATTTGCTCCAAAGATTGGTGGTCGACACTAAAACATTTTATAAGTGAGAATGAAAACAAAACTATACCTCCACTCCAACATGCCGATTTAATAATTGATGACGAAATGGAAAAATCAAATATACTAAACAATATTTTTCGGGACCAAACACTTCTACACGAACCGGACACGTCTGCACCCACAATCGCACCATACACAACAGGTAACAACCTTGAAAGTATAACCCTTACCCAAAACGAAATTGAAATCTTATTAGCTAACGTACCATTAGGAAAAGCATCAGGACCGGACGGTGTCAATAACCGCATACTCAAAGAGTTAAAACGTGAAATATCCATTCCATTAACAGATTTATTCAATACAACTATCCAACTCGGACAATTTCCAGACGAGTGGTAAAAAGCTAATGTAGTCCCAATATTTAAGGCTGGTAACCCTTCTCTTCCGTCAAACTATCGTCCTATATCCGTACTTAGCACAAATAGTAAGTTGCTAGAAAGAGCCGTATTTAAACATCTGTACAATCATATCAGAGACAACAATGTCTTAACTCCCTTACAATCTGGGTTCGTCCCAGCTGACTCAACTGTAAACCAACTTACATTTCTCTACAATACATTCTGCAGTGCATTAGACGAAGGGAAGGAAGTAAGAGTAGTATTTTGCGACATAAGCAAGGCGTTTGATCGAGTCTGGTATACTGGTCTTCTCGTAAAATTGAGATCCGCAGGTGTCGTTAATAATGTACATGACTGGTTTAAAAGCTACCTTAGTGGGCGCAAGCAACGTGTCGTGCTACCAGGTGCTTACTCCAACTGGAACCAAATTAAAGCTGGCGTCCCGCAAGGCTCCATATTAGGCCCGTTACTATTCATACTTTATATTAACGATATTGTTAAAGCATCACTAACCATGAATTCAGATCTAGAAAGAATCACTAACTGGTCAAATAAATGGCTAATATCATTCAATCCCAAGAAAACGGAATCACTACTAATATCACGAAAACGTAATAGATTAGTACATCCACCAATAGTAATGAATGGTAATAATGTTACAGAGGTTGAAAGTCACAAACATCTAGGTATCTACTTTAATAATGAATGTACATGGCACCAACACATAGATTATATAACAACAAAAGCGTGGCGCAGAATTAACATTATGCGAAAACTTAAATACACATTAGATAGAAAAAGTCTAGAGATAATATACCTTTCCTTCATCAGACCCTTACTTGAATACGCCGATGTTGTTTGGGATAACTGTACCCAATACGAAAAAGATGCGGTTGAAATAATCCAGATCGAAGCAGCACGCATAACATCGGGCGCCACGAGACTCGTCTCTATCGACTCTTTATATACCGAAATATGTTGGGAAACATTAGAACACAGACGACATTCGCACAATCTGAATATATTTTACAAAATGAAAAACGGTATCTCCCCAACTTATCTTATAGACATTGTTCCGCCGGAAATAGACACATCCCGCTACAACTTACGTAACTCTGATAATGTTCAACTCGTACGATCGCGAACCACGCTTTATTTTAATTCCTTTTTACCATCGACAGTTCGCGAGTTTAACTCTCTTCCTAACGATACACGAAACGCACAATCACTTAATTGTTTCAAAACCAAAATAAAAATCAATACCGGCAAAGTCCCAAGCTATTACTACAATGGTTCTCGGTATCTCCAAGTGCTACACACACGTCTAAGGACAAAATGCAGTGCTCTAAACCACGATTTATATCGTAAAAACATTGTCGATTCCCCGAACTGTACTTGCGGACAGGTCGAGGATGCAAACCACTATTTTTTAACATGTAACCGTTACACAATAAACCGCGAACAACTAATGAACGATGTTCAAATTCTCTGCCAACATATATTACTCTACGGCAACACCGAACTTGATCCTACCGACAATGAATCTATATTTGCATGTGTTAGAACATATATACAAAGCACCGGCCGCTTTTCGTGATCATGTACCGACGTCTGCTAACGTACACCCACTGTCGTGGTTGGAGTAGAGTGGGCTGTGTATTGATCGATGTGAGGGTGTCAACCGTGGCTTTCGTTGGGGCTTCAAAATATTTTTTTCTATCAGAACTGGTCAAGATGTTTTCTGCATTGTGCATACAACTGTATACACTATTCTCTTGTTTCATTATTTCATCTATTTCATTTCATAAATAGTTTAATACATGAATATTTTCATATTGACAAACAACGTACACTTACCGGAATCACCGGGTGCTGAAACCTGTTATGTTCACCAATTATAAACCTTTATTAAACCACGACTGGTCTCATCATCCGGTGATGAAAAGTCACATGTAGGGAGAGGATTTAAATAAGCTTGCTTTCAATCCAATCCCATTTGTATATATCATTGTAAATTCCATTGTCGCCTTGTACCATTGTAAATAATATGCAAATAAAATATGTTTAAACTAAACTAAGTAAAATCCTCCCCGTACACTGTGCTGTGCATTGCGTTTTTAACGGTTAGTTATATATAGGTAAAACATTACATTAGTTTGATAAGATAATATGTATTTAAGTCGCATGTTACAACAAATAAACATAAGCCTTGTACAGCTTTTAAATCGACATTAAATACACTACATTTAATGTATAAATATATACATGAGTGTGTAAAGGACACACTAATGTATTGCGTATACACGTCGGCTTGTGCTATCACAGTAACGCTATGGAAATACATATATGTTATTGTTCACATATTGGATCGATATCTGGCTACATACATTACGGGTGAGTGAGAGTGTATGTATTGGTTATTTATGGCTGTGACTGCAGAAAAGGAGCGTATGTGTTTTGTGCTTTATGTAGCAAATAGCACACATCTGTAGCATGTTAACGATATATATTGCTTGTTAGAAGCATGGCGGGCCCATTCCTCCAGTCATAGCCACATTTGATTTGTATATGGTCATATTCAGACATCCGCAGCAACTGTACATGTAGGAACGCACTATCGTTGCCAGAGTGGAATATATTCAGATACATATCAAATGACCCATTTGTTATATATGTACATCACTCACAAGCATACGAGATTGATATATAAAAACAAATACGTGGACTTTTGATGTAGTTTTATTATTACAACGTACACAATTCTCACATTTTACACCAATGTACATCTAGCAATTATGCACAAGTTTATGTATGTGCATTTAAAACGGCTTGCATTGTGCACCTCATACATGTATGTGCAGTTCTGTATCCATAGTAGCGAGGTACCGGTGCAATCAAAATATTCAAATGTTGTGTTCTGCACTAGTTCATAGACAATATAGTATATAACCAGCAACTTCCACTGAAAATCGTCTGCTGCTAGAGATCAGTCATATTAAAAGTTTATATTATTGTATATGCCATGGTGCGTGTAGTAACAAACTGAACAGCGATTTGAAAGCGGTCGCTTAATGTTCTCACGTAGAAAACGTCGTCCTCAGAATGGCCAGAAACCAGTGTAGTGATATAATACAGTTTTGCGTGGATCAAGAGTAAACCACAACGCAAACCTATTAGCTGATCAAACATTTGAATAATACACCATCAGTGTGCAGATTGCTGGTATTTAAGGGGATTAAACGAATTGTAAACAGGCCGGAGGGGCTTGCGAACAGCGGAGGGAAGCGACGCAAACCAATTGTTAACGTAAAAAAGCGCGTAGCACCAACATGGGACTACAATGGAAACACGTGGCATTTCACCATAACATGCGAGTATCAATGTAGAGTGTCGTCATTTACCAAACGGTTCAGAAGACATTGAATGAACTGTAACTAGGTATATGTCAGATGAGTTCCCATGTTACTGACTGACTAATACATAAATATAATAATGAACGTAACCTAAACATTGCTCAACGTCGACATCGACAACGTTCACATTGACTTTGCTCCGACATGCATGAGACGCATTTTTCCAATACGTCGGTGTAAGATAACTACTTGCGTAAGTTTCATGAAATTTCAAACCAGCATTGAATATCGTTTACTTTTCCGAATGGTGTAATTATAATTTTTGTATCACACAAAATGTTCAATATATAGCAACATTCCACGTATTATTTGATCACCCCTCGTATATATATAAACATTCTTCATAAACATGATAAATAGTAAAAACAAAATCATGCTAAGAAGCCATGTATGGCTACATTGCATGTACGTGGAGAAGAGATACGTTCCTTGTACCACGGGTAACACACATGAGTGGTTGCCGATACACCCCGTGTATTGTATGCACGTGACAGATGGATATGCCGATACACCCCGTGTATTGTATGTATGTTTCGGAGAGATAAGCCCCTCGAATCACGGTTAACACACATGTGTGGTTGCCGGTACACCCCGTGTATTGTATGTCCGTTGCGAAGAGTTAGGCCCCTCGAATCATGGGTAACACACGTGAGTGGTTGCTGAGAAATCCCGTGTATTGTATGTATTTTGCGGAGCGATAGGTCCCTCGTACGACGGCTAACACACATGCGTGGTTGCTGATACACCCCTTGTATCTGATAAATCTAGCTAAGTATCTCATCTTACTGGCTAATAATTGCATTAGATATACAAGGAACAGACATAGTATAACATAATATTTACGCTGACCATACATTCATAATGGAAACGCCCATTCAACGTATTGCGTTTAGATCCCAGTAAATTACGTTCGCCCTACGTAACATCGCGCGATCTTGTTGATTGAGTAAAAGTTTGTCCGACGTCATAAATCTGCACGACGTTATTAATAACGGCACGCTATTTACAGGCAACGTAAGAATATGCAAATACAATGGCATCGTTAGCACTAATCAGCCTTGTTAAGAAATCAATTGCTCGTTATTGAATAAACGAAAAAAACGTTAAAGCATTTACCTTACAAGGCGAACATAAATCCTTAGTGACTTTGACATTAGGTGGTCGGACGTGGGTCGTGTGCAGAACAGAGCCCTATCCGTAGTCACACATTGTGGCCAAACATTATAAAAGCGGTAAAGCGGTGCATACGCTATTGAAGAAACGAACTAAACCTTAACGCATTAACCTTGCAAATAATGAGAACATAATGTCCTCAATGACCTTCACCTTAGAAGCTCGGACGTTGGTCGTATGCAAAGCACAGCACCACCCCTAGACACACATTGTGACCAAATATTATCGAAATCTACGAAGCGATTCATACGTTATTGAAACAAATAAGGGTGTTACTATGTACGCACGCACGCATGTACGCACGTACATGAACTAACGGTATATCCCCTCTTGCCTATCGGCGAGGGTATTATACGTAATAAAGGCACGGGATATTGCTTCGGACGCCACGCACTTTAAACATACTAAATGTGTTTAATACTACAGTAAACGCAACAGCCCATTACTTTAATCCTTAATACAAAGTTATGCATTGCCACGTCATACATGCACATGAACATAACGAAGTGCACGTATGTTACACGGTAGGGTGGTTATTGTAAAGAAGGAAGTACAGTGCAGTTTTCCTAATATATATACTGCATAATACCAGGAATAGTAGTGTTATCTATATAGCGCGATTAAGCTACTAGGTTTAGTATTGACGGTAAATAGCGAGGTTGATGGACTGGGTCTGAACGTTGTTTATATATCAACATGATAGATCAACTGGATTTGAAATGTGGTTAAACATGAGGATAATGACCATTGGACTTATTGGACGTTGATCACGGCTGCAATTTCTACGCGTGTGAACATTTTGGCATTTGCATAATGCCCTAACCCGAAAGTTCTGTCACTCAATAACACAGGGCGACTTGCGTTACAGACAGAAATATCGGGTTAATAATACCCGTGACCCTTCCATTGACTTTCGTATCAGCAGCAACAAAGTGTGCATACTATTTCAGTACCAGCTCATGTTATTGTCTCTGATATCTAACGGTTTCAAATATATAGTTTTTAAATTGCTGCGCTAGTGTTGCAAATCAAAGTTCAAACATGAAAACGCCGGAATTCGTTAAATACTAACACAAGGCGATCGCATGGGTGTATCTCACTAAATACCAACATGACCAATGGGTCTAGCTTACTCGAATTACACAGGGAAGCTACAAAGAAACTTTATTGGATATTCAAATAACATATCAGGAGATAAACGGAATTTAGACGTACGTCCAAGTGTTGATCCACGCGATCTATATTACGCGGAAAGTAGGTCAATTACACATACATGACCCCATGTTGATTAATATCAATATACGCAAACTACTGATGATGTTTGGCGAAGAACCGACTTACATCTGAGGATTGTGCAACATTTGGACGTACGTACAAAGTTTTGACGGAATTAACTACATGTACATTGTAAGAAAAGTAAGGTGTCAATGTAAGGAAGCTACTGATAAGGTTTGGCGACCATCCAACTAAAGAATGATGAGTATGCGATATTTGGACGTACGTATAAAGTTTTGACGGAATTACCTACATGTATATTGTAAGAAAAGTAAGATGTCGATGTAAGGAAGCTACCGATAAAATTTGGCGAGCATCCAAATATCGTTTGAGGAGATCTTTCTGAAAAGTAGGTCAATATCACTTGAATATTCAGACCCAGGGTAGGTATCGATGTAAGGAAGCTTGTCCGAAATCCGACTAACGCATAATTAGAAATATAGATATGAAATTTGGACGTACATGATCTATATTTCGAATGCCCCAGGGTGGCTAGGTGTTACTTTATCGAAGCTATCATGAATTTTGGTGAACATCTGACTAAGTATCAGGAGATATACGAAATATAGACGTATGACCAAATTTTGATAACGTGACATATATTTCGAGAAAAGTAGACAGCGTCACCCGAATGACCCTGGGTAGATATTAGGTATCAATTTAAGAACGCTACTCATGAAGTTTGATGAACACTCGACTAACGTGTCAGAAGATACACGAATTGTTGACGTACATCCAAGTTTTGACGGAAAGTCCCGATATATCGAGAAAAACACGTCGACGTCACTTGAATGTCCCATTGTGGTTATGTATCAAGGCAAGGAAGCAAGTGATGACGATTGACGAATTATTGACACAAAGGTTAAGATCACCAAGGTGAAGGTCTAGGTCACCCGAATAACATTGTTACACATACCATATCAGTATTCTGACACATTTCATTAGTTCTATGACTAATTTACCCATACAAATGGGCGTAGCTTTCATGAAAGAATACATACTGTGACGGATACTATTATTTATAGAAGTGGCCCGACACATTTTGATCAACCGTCATTCAATTAACTTTATTTTTTTTGGATTATGATATTTATGTTTAAAGACATGGCAATTTGTGCAAGTTGTGGGCAAGTTGTGGGCAAGTTATGGTCGTTTGTTATCCACCCGACTTTAAATGAACTTTAAACCGTGTCATATCTGAAGACAGCAGATCGACTGGATTCGTTTTATATGTGGAGGTCTATATGGATCAACTAGACATGCACGTTACACGCCTGGTTGTTGTTCTGGTGAGTGCATATTTTACTCTGTTAATATACGATAGTGGGTCAATAAGTAGTGTCACTCGACACTTACCTTTCTAACAAATAACAATATAATTAAGAGAGCGCAGAACATATGTACAAATACAATATCAACTGTGAACAAACATGCAATACATAATATGTAATACAGTGTAATAATATGTAATACAAGTTATGTAATCAGAACTATTGTCAGTGTAAAAGTTTTGTTTGTCGGTCCATGTGTGAGGCCGGGTGTAAACATGAGCTCCTGCTCTCTTTCTCTAGTATGAAACTGATTTAGGGAAATTAACGAGCATAGGTTCCCTGTATATGTGGGCGTGGGCGCGCTGGCTGGTCTGGATGTCAATGTAAGTCAGTAGGTGGTTGCTTTGGTGCTTTCTGAGGTGTTTGGGAGTATATTTGCGGTTGCATTTGACCAAAGCCAAATTATGCATTAGGCCAATAAGGGTTACCCATATTCATGTTATCCGGTTGACCCATCTGATTGAGTAGCATAAAGGGAGTCAAAATGATACCACTTACCGTGGTATCATTTCCACCCCTTTATACTACCCCCATCACCCCCGAAAAATCAAAAATTGGTTAACGATGAAATTGTCTCCCTACAGCAAATTTATGAATTTTTGGAGAAAATAATTTGCCAGAGTGGAATATATTCAGATACATATCAAAAGGATATTAAAGAGGGAGTCAAAATGATACCACCTCCAACCAAAAGTTGGTGGTGGTATTGTAGTCCCACTTATATTGGTAATTGACTTTTGAAAAAAGTCGAAATCATTAATGCAATTTCAATGAGAACGCGCGTGATAGTTTATATTCCAACACACCAATTTTATCCTCCGATATAGCTAATTTATTTCGCAGATCAGCAATTAATTCTACCAGCTCTAGTCTACCACGTTCACCTTTAGCCACCTGACAGCGTAGTTGCTTATGTCTACACAGAGTTTGGGCACTAACGAATTTACAAGGGCATCTGGGGCATTGAACTTGTGGGGGGACACAAGGAAACTTTCTACGTCTCGCTAGATGCCTTCGTAGATAGTCTTTACACGTAAACGTCTTACAACAAGTCACACACTCCATTATATATGTATATAACCTATGAAATGTATCTGTTCAATTGGACGTGAAAAAAAATGATGTAAATTTTTCACGTCCAATTGAACAGATAAATTGTATAGGTTATATAAAAGTATATATACAAAAGTATATACAGAAAATATGATAACGCCAGAAACTAGAGCAGAAATAGAAAGTTTGAGAAGAGAAGAGAAGCCGAATTTATAGGGATTACTTATAGTAAACGGTTGAGAGTTAGGGGGTTGACAAAGCTGATAAACGCCACAAAGAATGAGGTGTTTATGAAGCGGTTAACCCGCGCCTATAAAAGAGGGGCATTTAATGATATATCCAAAGCGGAGGAAATTGGTAACATAATTCAAAAAGAAAGTATTGCGGGGTTAAGGGCTAGTGTAATAAAACCTTCAAGCACCAATAATTTGTCTCAAATTAGACGCACAAGTGACCAAATACCAAATAATAAGAACAAATCTATAGTTCGCGCGATAGTGGAAAAAGGTGAAGAAATATTGGGGGCTCACGATGAAACATTGGAAAAGGTAGAACATGGAAGACGGGTAGTTACATTATCCTTTCGTAAAAACATTGACATTAACGGGTCTGAACGCATGTCCGATAAACATGTTATATAACAACCAATTTTTATTTGAGATATTCATATTCTTACAAGCTAGAACATATGGAGGAAATTAAAAATGGAAAACCTATAACTATAATATTTCACAAAAATCTCGGTAGCGAACAACTATCATCAATGAAAACCGTTATAAAATGGCTCTTAGATAAGGAGCAAACACGAATAATGTCCGATAAAATAGACAGACCAAATACAAAATGGAAGTTTGTAAGATGGGTAGAGGTTTTTGTAAAGCTAATACAGGTTAGTCGGGGAATATATTTGGGACTACAATCCAAAGAAGCAGCAGGAGGAGAACTTCCAGAATGGCTGAAGAATAAAAAAGGTATGTATTCTTTAGATAAGTAAAATGACGACCTTTGTCTGTTCAGGTGTCTAGCTATGCATATGACAGATAAAAGACATGACAGATGTACAGAAAAGGCGAAAGAATTTCGGTATTTCGGTAGTAATGTGGTTTCACAAATTCCTTTTTCAGATCTGAAAAATGTTGAATAGTTTTTTAAAATCGGTATAGAAGTATATCAACCCACCGAATGTGATGTATGTTGGTTGAAAAAGGTACCAGCACACTATAAGGGGCAATAGGTAATACACCAATGACAATATGACTGTTTAATAATCACGCATTTCTGATAAAAAACCTTAAAAACCTATCTAAAATTTACGCCTGCGATAATTGCAAGCAGAAATTAACGAAAGCGAGTAATATGAAGAAACACGGACCAACATGTATGAAAGGTGAGACAAAAGTAATATGTGATGGTAATTATTTAGAGCGCCCGCGTTCGTCGTTCGAGAAAGCGTTCTACCCAAAAAGTTCTAACAGTTATGGGGCGATCGATTGGATGTACTCTGTGGAAAAGCAGGAGGGAATTCACATTCACCACGAACAGTGTGGACACGGGGGTGAAATATGGATTTTAGGAGCTCCAGTAGATGGATACTGTACAGAAACCAATACCGTATATCAATATCACGGCTGTTACTGGCACGGGTGTGAGATTCATGCAAAGCATAGAAAAGAAGAACGCGCATCCACTATGAGAAGAGATACATTTATTAGAAGAAGCAAAGAATTCAACCTAGTAGTTATGTGGGAATGCGAATTTCAAAGAACGGGTAAAGACATATAGATCGGTTGCGACACTACTCTTTATCCATATCAGATAGTATACGATTTTGAGGCATATCTCAACCCAGAATTTGAAACTCTCGGTAATAATCTAGAGTACGAAGCCGAGCACGTTCCGGTAAGCGTTAGTATAGGAGATAATTTCTCAGGAACAGTAACTCATATTTGTGATAAAGATCCCGCAAAACTTATAGAAAAATTCGTAGAAGATTTGAAAGTCAGGGGAAAAGCTATAAGAGAAGAAGTGTGGTCAAGATATGGGTTTAATACAGAACATTTACGTAAAAACAAAATCGCCAAGATCGAACAGTGGATAGAGCAAGTACCGGTTATAGGTTTTAACAGCAGTAAGTACGATATAAACTTAATAAAGGAATACCTAGTAGGCGAACTGGCATCAACAACATAGAAAGTAATGGTCGGAAAACGTGCAAACGCAACAATATTTATATTTACTCCAGAGTTTAGATTTCTTGATGTAATACTTTATCTAGGACCTGGTGTAAGTTACGATATTTGGATAAAAGCCTACGAATGCAAAGGACAGAAATCTTTCTTTCCTTACGAGTGGTTCGATTCTCCAAACAAACTGGATTACCGAGGACTACCGGATATAGAGAATTGGTATTCCAAACTATCTTGGAAAATGTTAATAGATGAAACAGAATTAAGTAAATGTCGTAGAATTTTCGAAGAAAATAATATGAAAACGTTCAGAGATTGGTTGAAATATTATATCGATTTAGATGTAGCACCGTTCCTACAAGAGGTGGAAAAAATGTGTGAATTTTATAAACACAGAGGTGTGGATATTTTCAAAGATGCGGTAACACTACCTGGAGTAGCTATACAATATTTATTGAGAGGAACCATTAAAGAACAAAAATCTTCAAAGACGATTATACCGGAGGATGCTCTATATGCACCAAAAGAAGAAACATACGAAATGATGAAGGACGCTCTAGTTGGCGGTCCATCAATAGTATTTACACGATATGCAGAAGCTGGTGTTTCAAATATTAGAGTGGGTTCCAAACCTTGCAAGGCTGTTTTGGGGTAAGATGCAAACGCGTTATATCTACGTTAAATAAAGAGATGCCGTGTTGGAGAGAAACTATACACCATATAGATACCCCACATAACCCTAAATTTATTAAAAAGTTTTGTAAAAGAGTTTTATCTGGAGACTGGTTTGGGTTTGCGGAGGTGGATATAGAAGTTCCACACAACAATGAAATTATTAGGAAACTCGTGTTGTGGACAAATGATAGAGGCTGCCACCTTCGAGCTCTCCCGGTTGATAGAGGTACCGGAAGTCAACATCCGATGGAAGCCGTTGCTCATCTAAACCAACGGGTCGCCCGCGCGAGACGGCAGACGGCTTGCTCGTCACCCTTTTAAACTTGATAGCATCTACAGGCTTCTAACCTAGCCATCTGGTCACCTCTCCGTTCAGTGCGGAGACCACGGCGGGCAGTCTGGCCACCCACTCGGTCGATCGCGAATGAGGGTCTACAAGTTCTTTGGCATATTGGTGTCCGAACAGCCGCTCAGCCAGGGTTCGATTGAACCGCTCCACGATCCCCTGGTCCCGATGGATGTTGACGCGGCCGCGTCGGATATAAACTTTGTGCTTAGACAATAGATGAGAGACCGCGCACATGAACTCACGGCCGGGATCGACCTGGAGAAGATTCGGCCATTTGAGACGACTCCTCTTATATATTCGGGAAAGAGCCTCGGCCACCTCCTTAGACTCTTTAGTGGCCAAAAGCTCAGCCCCCTTATAACGACTCGCTACGTCAACGATTGTCAGTGCGTACTTGTACGTCTTGTGACCGACGCGATCGTGAGGGAGAATCAGGAGATCCGCTTGGTGAACTTGGTTCGGCACCCGCACGTCGAATTTCGGGCGCGGAATATTGTGAGGCGCGGTTAAATAGATCTGCCAGATGGCCTGCTTCTTGAGCCATTCCTTGACAGCGTTTTCTGAAACCTTGGTCGCCGCCGCGAGGTTCTTGATGGCCGCGAGTCCCTTCCAGTACCCGCGGGGGCTATAGTATGTGTTCGATAGCTTGCGCGTTAGGCGAACCGATAGTTTGGTATTAAGTTTGCGCGTGTTCATCGTTTGTGATTTATTCTAATATATCGGACAATCTCCAACATGCCCTCGCCAGATCGTCCGGTAACTGCGTCGTTAATAATAAACCTTTGTTGGAAGTACTATTGCGATTGGGGGTTAAGTTCTGAAGGAACTTGGGAAAATCTAATTCATCCAATCCCCCAGGATTGGTGGAGGAATTTAACATCCGCTTTGCGAAAAGGGTGGCCGCTTTTTCATCCTCGCGCCACGTCTCGAGAGAATCTCGGGCCAGACGAATCATACCCTTTGCACCAGCTATACGGTGTTTAAGGGCAGTGTAGCCTACATCAATCATAGAAAAATAAAGTTCGTCAACTGACATCGTTCTATATATATATATATATATATTATTTATTTAAAAATAATTATTAATTTGTAAAAATTATTAATTAATTTGAAATCTCGATTGAATATAGTAGCCGACGAAACCCACCACACCCATTCCCACGACGATGAACGCGTTCTCGCGGGCGGTCTTTTTGGGGCTCTGACGGTACATAGAAATCTGAAAGTTGGGGCTCGCAATCCAGCGGCGCGAGACTTTTCTGTGGATATGCCAGCGCGTACTCGCAGTTGTCTTCTTCAACGTTCTGGAAAGTTTGCGCGGCGTGATTCTCGCGGCGAAGCTCTTCGTTGACCCAGTCCAGATGGGCGGTTCGTTTTTTCGACCATACTTCCTTTGCGCTGTTGAGTTGTTCTACAGCTAAATCGTGACGTTTACGCTCCTCATCCACGTTCGAGCTTCTCATTTTAAAGAATAACAAGTTGCTACCGCTGAACGTCAATGCGTTTACAAGCGCACCACCTATCATTATTCCGATCGAAGCCATTTATTTCACTATATTAGCAGGTAGAATTCCGGCTTTAATTAGATAATCTCGAGTCACAACTGCGACCATTATATATAAGGCGACTAGCCAGGCATGTTTCACAGCAAATTCCAATTTGGGAGAGGACCTTCCTAAGACCGCCTTAAATAGTTGAGCATACCCGATACTTAAACCCGATATCACCACACCGTTATAAAGTGCGTTCACTATCATTTTACCATCTTGTTCAGCCATTGTTGATAATTATAATTATTGCATATAAAAGGGATCGCGATCAATGTTTAAATGGGGGGCTTCCAATTGCAATTGCAATCGGGTTCGTCCAATGTCGATTGGGTGTTGAGTATGCTTCCAATTCGTGAATTGGGGGTGTTGTTGCACTCAACACTGTTGAACTCGATTGCTCTGTCTTCAGATATTTTGCGGTGTCCGTCCCCGATTGCAACGACTGTTTGGCCTCTCGAAGCTCGGCGAGTATTTGATTTTGTTTAACTTTTCGGGTGGCAGCCGTCGCCCGCCCAGCTGCCTGTCTGTTTGGGTTTTTATGTCGTGCAACCACCAACACCAATCGCGATTGGGTTGGAGGATCAATCGGAGTTGGAAGTGCTGCAATCGGGTTCGATTGGGTTGGAGCAATCGGGCATTGCTGGTACGTCACTCTCGCAGGTGTGTCTTGTGTCATCATTTATGATATTAATATTAGGGCTTATAGTTCGTGGGCATATATGTCCAAATTGACAGTGTTTACCCTTGGTCAACGCGGTTGTCAGCGGAGCTAAGTACATTCCAAACTTGTGATAAATTGAGCAGCAGGCTGTTCTAAGAGTGTGACCTATAAAAGGGTCAGTCTCTAGATCGCCAATCAATCCCGCGGTGTTTGGTATAGGGAGAAGTATACTAACGGCGGTTGCGTACAAATGAATAGCCACCGATCCAAGAGTTTTTGTCATCTCCGCACCTAACCTAGATTCGTATCGCGTATACATTTTATCGATCTCCACACCTGAAAAACTGAGAGACGCCTACCGAGATAATGCTCCGATTGTCCCCCAGCAACCAGCGCAGCTAGCCGCTCTCGTCGCGCCGCGTTTTCATTTTCATTCGGATTCGTTGCACTCAACCCAATCGAAATTGGAGTTGATCCCGATTGCTCTGTCGGAGTTAATGTTTCATTATCTTTCAGGAAAGATACCGTGTTGGCAGTCGGAGTTGAGGTTTCTTCCATTAACTGATCGAGAAGTTCGTCGCAGTTCATTATTGCTAATTTTCTTAAAATTAATTTAACTATTCTAACAAGTCTCATCACTTTAACATATTGCCAAGCACACCACCCGATACCTATGATCACCGTTATGCTCGCAACAAAGCTCGCAGCGGAGCACCAAATTGTTAACATTGTTAACCATTGTTCGTCATTTGTTCAACATTTGTTAAGCATTTGTTAAGCATTGTTCAGCAATTGCTAAGCATTGTTCAGCATTGTTCAGCATTGTTAAGCATTGACTCGGCAGTTACTAACGAGCGTTAAGTAATTGCTAATTAATTTTATAAATAATTTTAAGAAAATTATAAAATTAATTATAAATATTGATAACTTTATAAGCAGTTGGTTGATCAGTCTTTAGCAGAAGCTTGGCGTGCTTAGTTTCCGAAAGCATCTGTCGAACCTCCAGGCGCTCCTCGCGCGTTGGGATAACGTCATTCTCTAGAAGACAGTCATCGAATGAGTCTCGGTCCATGCAGTGAAAGAGGGCGACACATTTCGTTTGCTCGCGCAGATCCTTGAGGACGGCGTTGTACTTTTGAGTGGATATCCATACGCTTTGCCTAGCATGGCGGCCAGAAAATGCGAGCTCGGAGAGCATGTCCTTCTTTTTGGTCATCGCCGCCTTGGCCGAGCAATCGTCAATCACGTATAGGGTGGGCTCACCCTGGAATCGTTGGTATAAACCAGGCAACCAATCGTGAAACCTATCACCTGGGTCAATAACGTATACCTCAGGGTCGGTCCATATCCACGGGCGCCGCTGATAAGTATCGTTGTGCCGCACAGTGGGACACAGGATCACAATGTGACGAAAGGCATCGCGGTAGGACCCCTCGAGCAAGTCGAGGGTGAAAACCGTTTTTCCACATCCTGTCTGCCCACATATTATGGCAGAGTGGGCATCTCCAATCGTGAATTGGTATTGATTGCTAATTTTCTTAAAATTAATTAATAAATCGTTAGATGATTTTTGTATTAAATCAGTAGAGTGCTGAGACGTATCGAGCATTTTGAAGGGAATCGTAAGATAAGATAATCGCAAATATGTTCAGTTTGGTTATACAACATCTATTGTCATTATTTGTGGAACATCCCTCGTATATATGTTTTCTGCCAGTTGGCGGCCATATTTGATGTATTACATGTTTCTTGATTTAATTCGCTCAATGTTTCTCTTATCGTATTTATAAATGTATATAGTTCGCGTTCCATGCACATGATCAACGAGACGACATACGACATACTACGTAATGATGAGTATAGCAGTCATTTGGCAACAGAGATATAATAGTATGTGGTACATATCGGTTGCTATAGTAGATGTTCACCATCTGTATCCGTCTGTGCCGGTCAATATTATATAACACATATATTTTATTAATAGGTGACGCATATAGACACACTTACAAACACCAGTGAATATGCAATAACACTAAATAAAGACACTTGATTATGTGGCGGCCATTTTAAAACATGCCATGTTAAATATATTTCTTATCAGTAATACTAATACTAATAATGATACTAATACTAATAATAATACTAATAATAATAATAGTGTCTGTTTGGTAGTGAACTATAAATACCCTGTATGTACAATCATATAATGCATTGTGTCTCAGAAATGTGAGCAAACACGTTTGTAAAAAAGTATTTCGAACTTGATTTGTGTCGGTCTTCTGAACATATAATTATGATCATATGGGTGACCTGAAACAAGACAGTAACAAATATTTTGTTATTAAAACATAAATATAACATTCATCTTTCCCGCTGATGCGCTCGAACTTAGTAGCCATGTGCCTTGCTATGACTTGATACTACGTTATCGACTACGTCGCCTGTAGTTCTCGCATTTTTAAATTCGGTTATTTCGTTATAATCATGCACGTACATAATTTGTAAAGGTATTACAGTGTTATGGTTATTGTATAGAAATTTGCAATGCTTACCATAGCTTGAAATAAAGATTCGAAGCTTTTGAAACGCGTGTGCTTTTGTGTCTTATCAGCAGCAAAGCGCTAGTCAGTGGTAACATACATCGATGAAAGGAATTACGTCACCATTCGCGTGGCTTTTTGCGGACAAATGCGATATTTATGACCAGTGACAAGCTGCGACTGTATTCATACAACATTATAATGCACCGAAAATAGAAAGCACGCATCTGATTGGTCAATTGAAAGTACAGCCTATGCAATATGAAAAATCACAGCATATAAAATATCCGTTTTACCAGTCTGTGTTTTACAACTTGACATATTCATGTATCCCTACGCGCTTTTGTAAACAATGGCCAGCGGCAGGGAATCCAAATATTTCCGAAATAATTTTCGGTACATATTCCGTTAATAATTCTGCCATGTTGACCTGTATAACCAAAACATACTTGACCAATGACTGACAAACTTACAAACATGACCTCAGGGTGGCACTTCAACAAATTCCCAAAACTATTACCCCACCCGCCAAAGCACATAATAATTTACTAACCTGCTCAAACATGGCAAATGCAAACTCAATATGCCAGTACCATCCTATAAATTTGCGAATTTTAATGTGCACTTACACGACTATACACAAGGAACTGCATTTTAGATGAGTAATCACCTGATTTAGGCGTAAGTCCAGTGAAATCCTGTTGACTCGAACACATTGCAGGAATTATGAAATTTCTTTAAGGAATACAAGCAATAACTGTTGCAACTACATATAGAAAAGCAATACAATTGTTAAAATAAACTTTAGAGTTTAATTCATGTATATTTTTTTTTAAGTTAGAAAAAGTACCGTTGGCGTTGAGGCGGCCATAGATGACGACAACAACCTGCTGACGTATTGGAAAATATCACTGTTCGATATATGCTACGACGTTGCAGGAAGTAGGGAGCACATTACGTACCAGACTAGTATAAGGATGTTAGTGGAATTCTGAGCGGACATTCAAGGTACATAATTGTCATGAGATATCGCACATTTTCTTAGGTACAAACTCACATGGCATGTCTCATATGTCTGCTAATGGTGGCCGAAACGGACAAAAACTGACGAATTTCAATACATACAGTATCTGGACACATTTGACGTAATGTTTACATGAACACACACATTGGCCCTCATACCTTGCACATATCCCAATGGTGCATGTATGCACATGTGATGACTACATTTGTATTTGTATGCCCCACCACGATAGTCGATGAGGCATTTAGTGTTACACTTGTCCGTCCATCCTATCCCGACTGGTGCGTCCATCCCGTGCGTCACAATACATTAACACTTGTATCAATGTCCTATAATCTGTGTTTGTTTGCTTCAATCCTCAACCACCCTCTGACAAATCCACGCTCGTGTAAATGTCTTATAATTTCCGTTTCCTTGCACGGAGCTGCTTCACATTTTTACAATTGCAATAATGGTCATAAATCGCGCTGTGATGCATCAATGTTCGTCACGCCCCCGCTAACGCCGGGGTCAATGTCACATAATTGGTGCATCAACCACTTTAACGCTCGGGTAAATGTCTTATAATTTATGTTTCCTTCCACAGATCTGCTTCACCCTTCATTGATTCGACACTGGGCCATGGATTATCAACTTCTCCTCTTTTGGAATTATAGTGTTGCCTCCTTTACTATCAGACCGACATTTGGGTCTGTTGATGTTATTTGTGAAAAGTGGAATTAATAATTCTGTCTTTAGGATTTATATTAGCGAATTGGCGAAGACGTGACTGCTTTGATTAAAGGGTTAGGGTTAGGTATTTTGATTAAAGTGGTTAAAGCATTGACATTTTGTGGATTATTAACCGGACTAGTATAAGGATGTTAGTGGAATTCTTTGCGGACCTTCAAAGGTTAATATTATTTCATTTTGTGTACATTATTTGCCATTATTTTTTTAGAATTATTTTGCAAATGTGTCTTTATACATGTAATTGCAATAAGAAGTTATGTAGTATTGTGTATATATATGCTGTCATATCAGTCCGAAAGTTCGGAACGATGAATGTGTAGATAATTTAAGATTTATGTCGTGTGTCATGATTGAGCATTAGTAGTTAAACAAAACTATGTAAAGTACGCAAAACCAACGAAATCCACCAAACTCTACATGTACGATATCGGTATGCAGCAATCGATATTCTCATGTGTATAATGTTTATGCAAGTTTTCGTGTCTGCAGTATAATCTGGGTAGAGTACGTTTATCTCAAGAGTGGGCCGATACTGTATATATGTATCACATTTTGATATCAGTGCGCAATACACTTGAATGACTGCACTTACATGTAACGGCGATGATTTGGAAGAATATGGTCTTAGGGCATTTTGAGTATAACACCAATTTTGTACGGTACTGTTTATGTCCGGGATTTTAGTTTAAAGTGATATTGATTCATGTGGGAGCTAAAGTATCGTTTACCTCGCAGGATACGGCCCGTAATTTCATTTCCGGTATACAACTAACAGTGTGAACAAACTTTATTTGATACTGCTTCATTAATTGCTTAATATATCATTATACATTGATTTATTTGAGATCCCATTTACGGCGCGACTATAGCCATATAGTGTTACTAGACCTCATATTGCAGATGAGGATGACTTCGGTATTCATTGTGATTCATTGTCTCTTCTTTGATACACCAGCACTGGTATAGCGCAAATATTGCGTCCATCGTCCTCCACTTTTCCCCATGTCTTGTATGATAATTTTGTTTTCACATTGTTTAGCGAACACATACGTTAGTACTATTTGCCACATGGGGCTTATAAATTGGCTCATATACATATAGTAATTGAATAGCATACAGTTGCACCTAATTACACTAATTGTAGTAATGAACTGATACTAGCTTTCATATCATCACTCCAATTGAATATTACTGGTGTACCATAATGAAATGTTTGCATATCAATGTATCATCTATTCATGTATTCATCATGTATTGTGTTGTATGTGATGTGCACATGACCTTAATAACCCAACAACGTTACCTACTTGTCGTCGTACGTGTCCTAGTATACACCACTTCACATGACTATTGGACAGACATGCTACTTCCGACAATTGGGGAGACAATTTATCTCGATCATCTAATGACCTTCACAAACTAACTGTATTGCCGGATTGTTAGAGAACGTTTGAAATAAATGCAACTTTAGCATGTTGGATATAAATATACTTGTGAATGCTATAATTTACATTATATACGGGGCCTTATAAGTGACATGAGAAGAGAAAAAAATGTTCTGAAAACTTTCATTATTTCGTTAGAACTCATTACAATTATTTCTAACGCATTGCAATTCGGTCTAACGATTTTAATTAGTTCGTTCTAGCGAATTTGAAATCGTGTATTTGCATTGCAATTCGTTCTAACGCATTCAATGATTGCGTTCTAACGCATTCACATTCGTTCTAACGATTTCAATTATTTCTTTCTAACGAATTCCAATTTGTTCTAACGCATTCCAATTCGTTCTAACGCATTCCATTATAGCACTTTGTTGTAGGGTGTGGTCGATTTTTCTATTTTCGTGAATTTCTGACTTCAATTGACCACCATACTTGAAAACGGGATTCAAGCCCGAATCCGACGGTGCCGACGCATACTCGGGACATAGTCCTACAGTTCAGTATGTGTCTACATTGGGCAACTGGACTTGTTTGACAAGCCGTCATGTCATTTTAATTCAGGGCGTGGTCTATTTAACCATTTTCTTGGTTTTCTGACTTCAACCGACCACGTATTTGTTAATGGGATTCAGGCCCAAATCCTACGATGCCGACGTATACTCGGGACATAGCCCTACAACGCAGTATATGTTTACATTGGGCAGCTTGACTTGTTTGACTAGCCGTCATGCCATTTCATTTTCGGTGTGGTTGATTAGCCATTTCTGACACCATTTCCGGCGGATGTGTAGGGCAGATTATTTATTTCCGGCGGGCAACTTCAGCTTAGCCATGCAAATGGTGGCAATGTCACTCTTGTTGTTGTTACTGCACTGTTTATTTGAAATCCAGCTGCTGAGTTTTGAATTTGAATGCGTTAGAACGAATTGAAATGCGTTCTAACGAAATAATCATATTTGTTCGAACATAGTTTTATATTCTCATGTCGCTTATAATGCTCCGTAGTTATCATACACCTAACGTAAGGCTTGTACTTTTAGAAAAATTAGCCAATTGATATTCTGTTCAATTTAATAGTTATGTGACGTTGATCTACAGTCTACACTCGCTACCTCGTATATGAATCCTATATAATAACTATCGTTAGCTCAAATTTTCATTAAATCAAAGTATTGTCCTTCGTCCCTTGGACTTGAGTAATCGTGTGTAGACTGTATATAGCAAATACATATTAATATTCAGAATTATCGATCATGTTCCATACTTGCATACAGCATGTAAACAAGCGACAAGCGTTAGCTACATGATAAGCAGACATTACTTACCCAAGGTTTAGGTTGAATTTTAGTACGCATTTCTCCCAATTTGAATTGTTTTCTATTTGCGTTTTGGACTACGTATTTACAAATATGCAGCTTATCTGGATAAGCCACTATCACTTCCTAGTTGGTTGCCGCTTTATATACCTTTATTTGCATATTAGCCATGCATGTGATTAAATCAGACGTATTCGTATCCGATCAGTTAAGACACACATACCATACAGTATGACCAGTTTCGAGGAACTATGTACAGTCTTACTAGGTCGTAAACTTATTTTATATGACATATATACATAACTTGACTGAATTTGGTGTCAATAAGATACATAACGTTTACTTAACAAGGGAAACTGATTATCGTCAAATAATGCACGAGTGATTGGGCCCTTACGTTCAACAAACGAGTGAGCGTAACGAACCGAGTTTGTTTTGCGTTAGAACCCTATCATGAGGGCATTATTTCCAGATAATCCACTCACCTGGTTAAATATATATGTGCTTACATTTCAAACATGATTCTTCATAAACACAAAGCGAATGCAGCGTAAAAAAATGGCCAAGAGATATTGCGAATTCATTTCTGGAGGCGGACTGTAGTGACGGCGACTGTCTCGCGATTGAGAGGGTGTGTCAGAGAACAAGACTTGATTGGTCGATGAAATCACGTCATTGCGACGTTAATGAAGTCATATCTCCATATATGGTAAGCACGAGAGTGGTGTAAACTACAGCTGATGAGTGGTGTAATTCACCGTTATATTTCTCTAAACTACAGATTGAAATGTAACAAATCGAGTTTTATCCCGTCAACACAGTGCGTATGTGCCGTGAAACACGGTGCCGTGAAATATTTTTGATATCCTGTCAATACGACCTAATCACTGTGTATGAATATGTGTGGTTGTCATACTAGTCGATTCTCAGATTTTGTGGATGCGGCTGGTGTTGTAATTTTTGCATTTTAAAGCTATTTGTAGGTGTTTACTGGATAAATAAAATAGTAGGTTAGTAGTGCCGTGAATGGGAAAACATATCTGGCGCGGCACGGACACGGGATGAGTTCGGCAGAGCCTCGCCCATCCTGTTTCCTAAACCTTGCCAGATATGTTTCCCATTCACGGCACTAACCTATTATTCTGCATAGCTAGGCATAAGTAATATATGTCCACATACATCGATTCTCATTGATTGTGCTATCGACATATATTGCGAAATATAATGCATCGGTTGTAGGCGACCCTGATTAACTGTAAATAGATAATGAACGGTTTCCCACGTGTTATGAAGAATCGCAATTTTGGTGGAAAAATAATGTTCTCTAACGCCCTACCAATGTATTTGCTGCCGACACTACAGTTTCTTTACCCTGAATTTTTAGCTCGACTCTTAGAATACGAAGAGCTATATCGTCACCCCGGCGTCCGCGTTGGCTGCGACGTTGGCGTCGGGTTTTTGGTATTTAGGTGTGTATGTTCAATAGTATTAGGCCTACAACCACCATACTTACACATAATCACGACACATTGGAATGTATCACAACCCACTGCCAAACCCATGACATTCGAGTGACATTTCGTACGTGTGTCCATTTCCTTAATAGTCAGTGTCAAAAGTATTATGCTTACAACCACCATACGTACACATAATCACGACCCATTGGAATGTATCACAACCCACTGCCGAACCCATGACCTTCAAGTGACATTTCCTACGTATTTCCATTTCCTTTCTAGTCAGTGTCAATAGTATTATGCCTACAACCATCATACGTGCAAACATTCATGATCCAGGTGAATGCATCACAACCCACCACCAAACGAATTACCTGCAAGGGACCTTGGCCGATGTTTTCTTTGTAAAATTATGGTGTCATTACTAACAGGCTACCAATAGTCCAGCTACGATGTTATCAAACAAGTCTCGTTCAACACAGACGTATTATAGCAGTTTGAACTATTCATGACTGTTCTGTTCTGTGTTGCTCGCACTAGAAGGCAGTTGTTTGTGTCTAGATTTAAACAAATGTATAATCGTTATCGACTATTGTTGTCCAACGTAATATACATGGTGAAGTATCACGGCAGGTATGTGCAACTGCTTACATGTAGCTATTCTTAGACCAGGAAGTATATATGTGTATTCACACGTACTTGCATGTAAGTTCGATACTATACAGTGGTGGTATTTTACCCAAGATTGTGCGTACGGGTATGCATTTTACTGAATAACAATTTACATAAATTTAGATAGATACTCAGTGTGAAAAGGATTGGAATGAATTATAACTAACTACCTTATATAGATCATCGGATATGGCATTAAGTCAGTGTGCGTGGCTTCTGGTAAGTTATATGTCGATACAAATGGACACGAGAGCATGTTATGAGGAGGCACCTAGGTAGTATGAAAACAAATTCTGAAAATCGATTCCAAACATAACACATATCTTTAAACTTATAATTAGCTCAAATATTCGTATCATCTATTAACTATAATACAACATAGGAGACGCATGATAGTTTAATTTAATTACTAAAAATTCATTTCAGGTTTTGTGCATCATTTCAGTCAGTGCAGAAACCGTGACTTGTACAATACACTACATACCGTTTATTTAACAAGGTGAACTGAATATCGTGAAATAATTGTATTGGGCAATTTAGCTGAGGTACAACAGAGTGCTGCTGAATGTCACATTATTGACGCGTGGCCGCATGGCCAGTAAACGAGGAGACATAGCTCACTGTCAATCACTGTCAATCTTCCTGCAACTCCACTTGGTGGTAACCGCTCTTCTGATCTAAAATGGTGTTACCAGCCAAACATTAAATACATTCTTCCACTCTCGGCAGTGAATAAGCCTCTTTTGTCGTTTTCGTATTTAAAATCCTAAAATATACACTAATTATCAAGCTCCCATCCTTATATATATCTCACTAAAACAACATTAGAAGCCCAATGAGAATGACTTCTCCGGATTATGCCAGCATCCAACAACTACTGCAAATGGTTCATGACCGCCTCGAACATCGATGGTGGAATGCGGCGATGACGCTGCTTGAATAGAAAGGAATCAATTAGGTTAATGCGATGCTTTACAACAGTCGTGTGGCCAATGTCAGTATCGCCCATGCAGAACATATATTGGTGATCTACATCAAATACTCCAATTGTTGCCCCTCGTCCTTCGAAATGTTGCCATCTGAAATGTGGAGTTTATTTAATATTTGTTCATATCTGCAACAGATGAAACATTTGTCTGGTGAAAATCATGATCAGTGATTCCCACTGGTTGCATGTCATGTGGCTGAATGGTCACTGTCCGCGTAGTCACACATTCGAAAATTTGGTTAAATGTCAATATATAGTGGCAGTGAACTCTGGTCACATTCCTGCAACATTGCACATGTGTCATTATATGGCACTTCATTATGCACCAAGCATGAAATTGTAATACAGGTATTAGGAGGCAAAGTGGTACGGTTCAGCTCCGCACATCTGACAACTGCCAACGCCTGCTTGTTACGTTTTAACTCCTTCTCCCTGACCGTTTGACACCTGAATGCCAAGTACCAGGGTACCTGAAATGCAGCCTTCTGAAAAAACTGTGTGCCATGAACAGACTGACAAACCAGCATAAAAACTGTAAAATATGCGTGCCAATTAACACTGGTACCGTTGGTAACCTTGATAAGTAATTGCTCTGTTATGTTGCCCCATAGTTAGGGCTGTTAGGCATATTTGGGTCGGATTCTTTCAAAAACACCAAATTTAGCCATGATGTCGTCCATACCATACTATTTTGATTTCCGACGGGCGCCAACACGAACAACCCGCGGAACGGCCATTTTAGCCAATATAGCCGCTAGTCGGGTCAGAAATCAGTCGTAGTTAAAGAACAAAATGGCTATATTCATAAATCATACCACATTTTATGGATGTTGGGGTTCGGGGAATCCGATTATAATGTTATTTAGAGAATTTGAGGTAATTGTCATATCTTAAGGTCACGATAATATGTCAATATGTACGAACAGTATATCATTGTATCGGTTTCCGGGGTTGAGAAACATGACTCTGACGACATAATTTGACGATTGGATGCAATATTACATACCAGGGTCAATTGTATGAACAATGTCAAAAGAGCTGGGATCACCAATAATATCGAATTTTGGGGGTTTGCGGCATCGGATAATTATATTCTCCAGTAGAAACTCGCTATAAATGTGCTCGCTTCACATGCTGGAACAGCGCGGCTTGGGTAGGCTGACTATTGTCCAGTGATATATTTCCTGTGGTGAAGAGGCGATGCATGGCCTCGTTTACACCGGCTGCACCACACCCTTTGGTGTACATGAGTACGACGAAGCGTTCCATACGCTGCATGTGCAATGTCTTGATACTGAACATGTTAGGGTCATGCGTTAGAGCCACTAATGTCTCGGTGAGTTCAGGTATGCTTGATCAGGCTGTCCAAGCGGTCTTCTTACAACATCAAATAAACTGTGATGCCGTGTCGCATCCGGTCAGACTATGGAAGAGGGGCAGTGCCTAGGACTTTGGCGGACCGAGATTGGAGCATGAAATGGACTGGAATGTCACGGTAATTTCTTCCGCTACCGCACACCACCAGAGCTGTGACAGGCAAAGTTTTTTCGAAAAATCTGACTGCCAAAACCACGACATCACTGTCCACTGTACACAAATATGCTGTCGGGTGGCCCTGCTCTGCGGCATGTGTTTAATGCAGGAGGAGACTAGTGTCCGCCTCGGAATGGTTGACGGCTGAAGTGATGCAAGGTCATCAGGTCCGTTGGCCAGCACGGTATTGACGTGAGTACTTAGGAGCAGCCTCCCGCCCATGTAAGTCTTTGAGATCTGAGTGCTGATGAATGAGAACAGCTCTTTTGTGTTCTCCTCGTCTTTTAGGAAGCCACTGTTCCTTTCATGCTTTGGTATCTGAGTGCTTCCATCGACAACTCTTGTCCGCGGGCCTCTCCCGTGCCGTTGCTGTGTAAGAGCTTTGAAGTTATTTCCTCGGGGTAATTATCCCAAATAGCGTCGATGCGATGGTACCACTAACTGGCGTAAGATGGTGCTGGATATCCAAACAGTGTGCGCCATCTTGCCCATCTTGCCCTGCTTTGCTGCAGACCATATGGGAGGGTGCTAGCAACTTCTCGACCGCAGCTGGCGGGAACGAAAAAATATTGCTGCGCTGGGCATGAAGGCTGGAGGTTCGACAGTTTGTTGCAGACGCTGGGGCGACGAAAGACTTCGAAGACGAGGTTGCCGCGAAGTACCTTGCGTTTGTTCGAGGCACCTGGGTTGCAGCATCGAGGGCGACGCGAATTGCCGCATTTGTTGTCTTCGTCGTGCCCATATGCAAGGAGCGTAGCAGCATAGGCTTCTCGAGGAGGGTGGATTTGGCGGCGACCTTGTCCTCGGCAAAGATGTTCGAGGCATACAGGATGCCTTGAATTTGGAATGCGTACTTCTGGACATATCGGTATATATACTTGCGCAGGTATCTATGCGAATGTTCGGCGGTCGGTCTTGGGTATGTCGCGGCTAGCTGCCTGCATATGTGCTCTATATCGTTGGATCTTTTCGGCGAGGGCCTGTTTTTGTTTTGTTTTATTATTCTTTAATGGTCTTTGTTACATGTATATAATACATAACATAAAATCATACACATAGTTAACATGGTCAAAATAATATAGTGTATAAATGTATGCGTAAAGAATAAAAAAAGACCACGATCTGACAAACAGACAAACAAATACGCATTTGTCAGAGCATGGTCACATTCCTTAATTGTGCAGACATGCATGTAACAATGAGTTTTAAATTTTGTAAAGGGTCTATATAGGCTATTGGATTATTGGATTGGGGTAGCAGGTATATTTACATCGGAAGGTGAGAAGGATTCAAAACTCGCTTATATGGTAACGTATAGTGATAATGGAATATATATATGATAAGATAAAGACAGTATTGTTAGAGGGTGTTTGCTTACTGAATAATATTGTAAGGATCAGGGATTGTGGCCATGTGCCCTTTATCACTTGTTACCCCACCCTTGTTTAAGCACTGCAAACTGTAATATACTATAACATGAAAACATGTTGAATATTTAACCAAGCTTACCGACACATGTTGATTAGTTGGAGAGGTTACATGGAGGTTGAGATTCCCATTATTGTTCTCTGTTTGACATGTGTTATTTCTGCCACAATGTGGAAATGACATATTCTGCACCGCATAATCCGATATTCAGTCTGAATTGAGCACATTCGAGCGTAACTGAAGTCAGTCTATATGCAAACACCCATTGGAAGGTGTCATGAGTAATGACAGGTCATAATTTAGCTGATATTTGCCTAAAACTGACTGATTTTTGGGGATCAATACATTTCTCTAAACTTTCACTTCCGCGAGTTTGACCTTTGAACCGGTGCGCCCGGTGTATCAACAAATTATCGGAAGCTGTGAGATCTACCAAGTATAATACACAAATATTGGTTAACTTCCGATTTTTCTCCCTAGGAATAATGTTTTAATAGGATTAAGAGTTGTTTTTCGCGTTCAACATTGCCTGTTTAACGTGGATTATGTCCTATGTGTATGTAGTGTAGTGCTTAGGCATTCATAGTGTTGAATGTCAAATCAATCTGCGTCTTTCATTCGCTTGTTTTATTCCATTTCCTCTGTTGTTACAAACTCCATCTCTCTGACACTTTTGAACTACAATCCTTATTTGTACCTTTATAAAAGGAGCGAATGACTGAATAACGGAGATTAGTCAATTAGTCTCGAAAGCTTACTATTTCTGTGAAGCGAAGTATTTCGTTGCTAAGCGAACTTGTTGTTGGTTTTGCAAGTGCGCGATCACATTTTGTGATCTTATATTTGGTTTTACTTAAATACAGCGAACTACGGCGTACTCCCCATTTTTAGATTTTGACTCAGATTTTGGAACGGAGAAAGAGGAGTTAAAAGTTAAATAAGTGGAGTTCATAGTTTAAATACAAAACCCGATTTTCTTCGTCGAGTCGCTGTAGGTGTGTCAGCTTTCGTGACTTCTGATTGGTTGACAGTTATTTTCTGAAATCCGCAGTCTGTATAATGTATATTTCCCTATTTTCTGCCTTTATGAGAAACTCCGGTTTCCTCCTCTTTCCTGCTTCTGACACTTTGTCAGTAGCGGAGTAAAAGGAGCGAAAGTCCGGCCGACCTGAGTTCCTAGTTAGAATACTATTAACTGTTTTATGAACAAACCGTAGGAATTGATCCAAATTTCCAGTGTTTTCATTGGTTACTAGCCATCACGTGTTACTCTGAGATGTCTATAAAAGAACGGCGCACGGCCAGTTTCAGCATGTAATCGTAGTTACTACATAGTTGCATAGGCGTTACTTTTCGAAAACCAATTCTCGACAAAACCAATAACAATATCATTCCATTTTAATGGAAATTGTTCGATTTTATCTCTCATAGTGGCAATAGTTTCTTCATGTTGTATTGTTTGTTTAAGATATGCGTTAAAGTGTTACAATGTTGGTTGTGATTCACTATATTTGCATCTGAAAATAAAATAGTTTGCTAAAAGGATTATACAACTAATAAGTATTGTTTTCTTTTTACAAGCAACTTTTGCGTTACAAAATTATATATGTTCATATGTTAAACTGAGATTGTAATCTAGCCTACTCGTTTGAAATAACTGGTTTGCATCAGTCAAAAATTGTTGTATGACGGTGCATTCCCAAAACATGTGCTTCTTAGAGTCTATAGTCATGTGGAAAAATTCGCACAGGTTTGCTGGTTTTAGTTTGTATTTAAACATAAACGAATTGTTTGGTATTATTCTCATCAGATATTTGTATTGAAATGCTCTAAGTTGTGTACTCTAAGTCTTGTACGTTATTGAAAATATATATTTCCATTCAATTTCTTTATTTTATTATCTAATTCGATCACCCATTTTTGTACATGTTTTAGTTGTGGTAGTCTCATTGATTGAACTTGTGTGTTGTATAACGTTCTGTTTATACTTTTAGACGATAATGTGTTATTTATTAAGTATGTCGGCACCTCCTTGTTTAACGATTCTGTTTTCATGTTTACTTTCCATTCAGTTTTAATATTACCTATCAATGCGCAATATTTTAAGGAGTAGCCAGCATTTATTTCATATGCATCCTTAAAAGCACAGAAACTGTAGAAATCGTTTGCTCTAAAATCATATGTATATGCTTCATGTACATAATACCTTTGTTCTACCACTCTTTATAAAATATTGTACTGGTTCTTTCAAGTTTTACGTTAGAGTTGTGCCATAAAATACCATGTGCTACGTTGGTACTTGAATATTTGAAGTTAATTTTGCACCACGAGAACATGACTTCATTTAAAAAGGTATACCTGTTTGCTAATTGCTTTGCGTCATTCTCATCAAGATTACTTTTAAATATAATATCACCGCCATATTTCTTAAGCTCGTTATTGTATGCTATTTTTAACTGATTTTGTATACCTTTTAAACGTTTTATCCATGAACATTTCAGTGAGTTGATAAACTCATAAATATTTATCATTTTCAGTCCACAGTATTCATAGTTTAGAATTATGGTTTTGAATGATATTTTATCTGGTTTACTATCCCAATGAAAATCATACATTGTATCATTTATCCGTTTTATTGCTTCAGCTACTGGGTTCTCAAACACAGTTAGTGGATACATTAGTTTTGGTAGCGTGAAAGTCTTTAGTACAGTAATTTTGCCAATTAATGATAGGTTCCATTTTATCCAGTTATTTAGGCAATGCTGGAATGACTGTATTTTGAGAAGTGTATTCAGTTCATGTAGGTTTGCTCTATTGCTTGTGAATATTATTCCTAGTGCTGGTGCATGTTCGCTTGACCACGTATACATATTGTGATATTGTTATTGCACCATTGGGTCATGCTTTAATCCTCCTATCTTTAAACTTGTACATTTTTATTTATTTAGTTTTAGTCCAGATATAAGGGCAAATATATCTAACATTTTTACAAGCTCTTGAATTGATCTGTGTGACCCGTCAAGTGTAGAAACTGGCATCGTCGGCAAATAGTGTTTGTTTTATTTCCGTGCCACCTAAGAATAGACCGGTAATATTTTCATTATGATTGATTTCTCCTGACAATATTTCAATACATAAAAGACATGTATATGCAGATAAGGGACAACCTTGTCTTACACCTGTTTCCATTTTAAAAAAGTCTGATAAATGACTGTTATTTGAAAAGCAACTTTTTGCATCCTTATATAACAGTGATATCCATTGTATTAGTGATTCACCAACATTTACATTGTGCAAACATTGAATTATACATGTATTGTCTAGAATATTGAGTGCCTTTTGAAAATCAGCAAAACATATTAGTCCAGGTGTGTCTGTTTCATTTGTTTCATTTATTAGTTCATAAGTGAATGCAGGTTTTCTCCAATGTATCGACCTTTTATAAAGCCAGTTTGATTAATGTTAATGACTGAGTTTAGTATATTTTTAATTATATTACTTATAGCTTTGGTAGCAATTTTGTAGTCAACATTTAGGTCTGATATTGATCTCCAATTGTCTATTATAATTGTGTTTTTATCTTTTTTTGGCAATACTGTAATAATTCCTTGTTTTTGCAATTCAGTTAAATATTAATTTGCATATGAATAGTTAATGTATTTCATGTAGTTTTCTTTTACGTTATTCCAATATAGATTGTAAACATCAGCGGTTAGACCATCTGATCCAGGGCTTTTCATATTTTTCATTTCTTGTATTGCTGCTTCGCATTCAAATGTATTTATGAGACCTTCACACGACTGTTTTTGATCATCATTTACTTTTGGTTCAGCGTGATTAAGAAACTGGACCCATTCAGCTTTTGATCTTAAGAGGATTCCTTGTGTTTGTTCTTCAATTATTTCGCTCAACTTATTGTTTTCAATATTGAGTCTGTCTACTGTGTATTGATTTGTTGGGTGGTCCTCTAAATCGTTTTCTAACCGTTTAATTTCTAGCTCTATTTCCTTTCATTTTTCCCTTTCATATTGTTTTGTTTACTTGAGTATTTTATTGCTACATTTCTTATAGTTCCTTTAATTAGTTCCCACATCGTATTGGGATTACAACCTATATTGTTATTTACTGTTTCCTGAATCGATTCTTTAAATTTTTCTTTAAATATACCATTATTTAGTTTAAAGTATCCCGGCTCTCTAGTAGTATTATATAAGTTTAGATTTAAAGTGATAGCGGAATGATCAGACATACATCCAGGGATTATATCGCAGTGTGTTACAGCATTTAATATATTCGCTGTTATTAGTAAATCATCTAACCAGCAAACAATATGTGGTCTCTCATTTGAGTGCAAAGTATACCATTTCGTAGTTCGATGTCTGAGGCTGTATATGTCGTGACGTTCGTTTTTACTTACACTATCATTAATTTTCATCGATAATTTGTTATTCGTATCTATTCTGCCATTTGATTTATCCATATTAAAATCAATAACATTATTGAAATCTTCTCCAATGATTACAGATTCACTATTATTTTATATAATTCAATTTTCAACTGTACAATTTAAATTTAATAGTATACCGACACCTATACTATTTGAACTGTTTCCGCTCAGGAAAATATCGTGGCCCCATTATTTTTACAAATTATTTGTTATTTCATGTGTACAATGAAGTTCTTGCACAAAGCATACTAAAAGATTGTGTTGTTTAAATCACGAAAACAATTTTTGCTCTTTTTGAATGGTGCCCAAGTTCATTCACATAAAAGCTGCAGAGCTTAAAGGTCATTCGTTATCTGTAGTATTTCAAAACGAAAATACATAGAGCCATCTACGAGATATATACTGCCTTGTGCTAAGTGTGTGTTTTGCCCATGAATATACATACATATGGGTTTGTTGGATATCGGGGTGAAGGCGGAGTATAGACGGGGTATATGGAATGGAGACGTAAAGTGTAAGCGTAAATACACAGTGATATTTATAAAAAATATAATTTGGATGGAAGAAGATGTGTAATCAAAACATGTTACTATCATAATAGTGTTACTGTATACTATGCTACATTAATTTAGGTTATGTATTATTTTATGTCATGTTGTTTTATACGACGCTAGTCTTGTTAAGCAGACTGAGTTTCAACCACACGTGATGCCCGGTCTGAGCTAACCCTGATATAAATTAAAAATCATGCATATCATGAACCATGTGACATTGCCATGTCAATTGTCAAAACTGCCAATTGTTTAACCAAACCATTTGAATAGTAAGTACAGCTGGAATGTTTGTTAATTGAGCTCCCAGTTGTACCCTCAAGGCAAATCCTGGTCTTATTTAAAATACACTCAGATTGTATAACTGTTGAATTGCCCACTGTTGTCTTTTAACCCCAGTCATTACAAGAACAAATCACCCCCTCACTTCTGTACAAACACACTTCAAAAGCCTGAGCATAACAATATATAATCAGCAGTGTATATTTTGTCACTTTTCGCGACACAGACATATTACCTGGTGAACAAAATACAGATTGACAAGCAGTGTGGACGATCGGAGTCTATTCCGATTGTACACATGATATATAGTCAGCAGTGTATATTTGACAAACTGCACGATACAGACGGCATTACCTGGTAAACAAAATATATAATGGCAAGCAGTGTGAACCCAGATCAGACTGCACGAATGTACAGGCTGGTCGGAGTCTATTAGGATTGTATACGTTATATATAATCTGCAGTATATTTTTGTCTAATTACGCGATACAGACAGTATTACCTGGTGAACAAAATACGTAGTAACAAGCAGTGTGGATCCAGATCAGATTGCACGGATGTACAGGCTGATCCTAGTTAATTCTGATTATATTCATTATATATAATTAGCAGCATAGATTTTGAAAATTCGTGATACTGATGCAATTACCTTGTGACCAAAATATAGAGTGACAAGCAGTGTGGACCCAGATCAGACTGCATGGATGTACAGGCTGATCGGAGTCAATTCTCATTGCATACATGATATATATTCACAATACAGACAGTCTTACCTGGTGAACAAAATACAGAGTGACACACAGTGTGGACCCAGATCAGATTGCACGGATGTACAGGCTGGTCGGAGTCTATTCTGATTGCATACATGATACATATTCACGATACAGACGGTCTTACCTGCTGAACAAAATATAGAGTGACAAACAGTGTTGACAAAGATCAGACTGCACGGATGTACAGGCTGATCGGAGTCTATTCCGATTGTACACATGATATATAGTCAGCAGTGTATATTTGACAAACTACACGATACAGACGGCATTACATGTACCTGGTAAACAAAATATACTCAACAAAACTAGAAACGTCCCTGTTTTATTGCCGGTGTAGCTCTGTCTATGTATGTACCACATGTTCAAAGTACATGTATTTTAAACCGTGGCGATGTTCAGAATACGATCGTGTAGAGTTTAGCCGATACACACGGTTTACATAGCGGCCAGTGACCGGAACGTTGATTTACACTTTTTGCACGTGCACGCTATACTTGTCATCGATAAGGTGATTCAGTTCATGTCGTACCATTCATGCGATAGGGGCTATTCGGAAAGTTAAAAAACTTTTTAATTTTTCACTGTTTTCGATATGCCACGGCTTTCCGAAAACGAGCGAAATCAGGCAATTGGGATGCTTGCGGGTGGGATGGCCGCCAGGGCGGTCGCGCCTCGGTTTGGTTGCTGTCGGAAGACGATTGATCGTCTTACAGCCCGGTACCAGCAAGACTGGGGCTGTTAACGACCGGCAGCGACCTGGTAGGCCTCGTGTAACGACGGCTAGAGCCGATCGTTACATTACGTTGACGCACTTACGTCAACGTCGATTGGCAGCCACAGTCACTGCTAGGCGATACGGTGTCTCAGGGCAGACCATTCGCAACCGGTTACGTCGTAACGCCCAACCAATCCGGGCACGCCGCCCGCCCGTACACTGGCAGATAATGACCCAACGTCACCGTGCTGCCAGACTGTTATGGGCGCGACGTCATCTGAACTGGAGAAGGGCTAACTGGAACCGAGTTTTGTTCACCGATGAATCTCGGTTCACAGTTAGTCATGCTGACGGAAGATTACGGGTATACAGGCGTAAAAATGAAAGATTCACCGATTGTTGCATTGTTGAGAAGAACAGGTTTGGGGGAGGGAGCGTAATGGTCTGGGGTAGGATCATGGGAAACCGGAAGACAGATTTGGTTGTTGTACAGGGCAACATCAATGCACAACGTTATGTTGCAGATGTGCTAAATGCACATGCCTTACCATTTATCCGTCAGCAAGGTCCTGGTGTGACATTGATGCACGACAATGCCCGCCCTCACGTAGCCAGGGTCACCACTCAATACTTACAGCAAAACAACGTCGACGTCATGCCATGGCCCGCGGTCTCCCCGGATCTCAATCCCATTGAGCACATATGGGATGAGCTGGGCCTCAAAGCACGAGCTAACCATCAGATTGACAATGTTCGCGATCTTACACGGGCGTTACAACGGGAATGGAGGAATTTACCCAACGCACTGGTATTGCGTTACGTCACGTCGATGCGGCGTAGGATCATTGCATGCATTCATGCAAATGGTGGCCACACTCGGTACTAACGAGATTTACTGAATTTGCCACATTACTTATTGAAATTCCATCTCTAAACATTAAGTAACACATTTCTGAGTTTTTGTGATTTTTGATTTTGACCCCTACCGCCCTTGGCCGGTTATCTCTCGAATATTTAACAAGATATCCAAATGCAATTTATTGGCTTTCATACAGAAATGAATGAACTTGTTTTTCCATTTTGATTTTTAAAAGTAACCCTTTTGTTTTTTGATGAATCTTTCCTTAAACATGGAGGGACGTTTCTAGTTTTGCTCAGTATATATAATGGCAAGCAGTGTGAACCCAGATCAGATTGCACGGATGTACAGGCTGGTCGGAGTCTATTCTGATTGCATACGTTATATATAATTTGCAGTATATATTTGTTTAATTACGCGATACAGACGGTAATACCTGGTGAACAAAATACAGAGTGACAAGTAGTGTGGACACAGATCAGACTGCATGGATGTAAGGCTGCTCTGAGTCTATTCCGATTGTACACATGATATATAGTGAGCAGTGTATATTTGGAAAATTTCACGAAACAGACGGCATTACCTGGTAAACAACATTTATAATGACAAGCAGTGTGAACACAGATCTCCATGCTATTGTTACTCTGCTATTATTAGCAAAGCGACATGCAAAACCCTGTTTATCATGGGTGGCACAGACCCAGCCTTGTCTATACTACTAGTTGACCTTGGGGCAGATGTACGGATGGACACCACTGACGAAAACAATATTTTACTCACATACGGACAAACATAATTGTTCTTTGCAGTACAGACATAGTCAATGACCGCTCTAAATAATATGATACACGACAATTAAAATGTTACTCTGGGTAAAAAACAGTCCCTGTCTATTGCGATACAGTTATACACAATAGTGGATAAGAGTTTACGTGAAAAGAAAACTTACCACAAATACAGCGTCATAACATAGTGCCGGCGTCTTCTTATCACTGCACGTCCATCTCCCAGTCACAATCAGCGTAGGTCCGTACTATGTTGTTGGGCGTCATTGTCGCGACCCCTTCCCGGCTAGCTCATGATGTGAGGTCAAATGTTGGGGTCACACAAGTTGTATCAAAACACCACAAAACACCTTCTCTTAAACCATATGTTTATTTTTATAAAAAAGTAGAATATTTCTGAAACAAACAGTACATGAAATAAGCTTCTATTTACATAACATCTACACAATATTGCACAGTACATGAATCCAACAAAACCTAGTCAATTATTGCAGTTCACAATATTCGGACTCCAACATTCATGGATAAATACCACAGATCAGTATGATATACACTAATTTCCAATATCAGCTGATTATACAGAATGTGACACGTCTGTCACATCCAGTAAATCGTAAATACCTTAAATGACATATCGTCGGACAGGTGGAGAATATAATGAAAAGGAGAATATTCTCATGAACCAAACATGTTCACACAATAATTCACCTACCTGATAATCAAGTGAAATGAAGTGATTCAACCTACAACCATTCTGGGATAAATATACAGACATGTACTAAACGCTTATTTACACTCATACAATATATGACGATAACCTACCGGGATATGGTCCCGAAACGTTTACATCATTAATCAACGGATTCACATCTGGCCGTCGCCGCACCGACAATCATCCCTAGTAAATAATTACAAGATGCACTTGTCAAGTGAATCACACTGGCATCACATATATTACAATTATCCTGGTATGATTCTAATTAATCCAGTGGAACAGTTATCACATGGAGATGGTTCTCATGTGCAAAACTACATGACTAAATATATTAAAATCGGTGCATTCTTAGCCAATTAATAAAACAGATCATATGCATACAACATCCATTGGACATCGTCCTAAACCTAAACGAACTGCACAGACCATCGGATGTACATGGACACTCATGTACACATTGTCATCAACCGATTACACATCACATATATAATGTGCAATGGTTATTCAGTTGTGCATCAGTGTAGACCCTGATCAAACAGAACCCATAGCAAATGATCAGTGCCAACGACAAACAAACTGATATATAATAGCCGATGCATATTATAGCACATATACAATAATACACATTTGTGTAACACAATGCAAATAAGCAGCCACTGCACAGACAGTATACTTCGCTGTGCTGGCAAAATGCCACTGTCACAGTAGACATTATTTGCTCGCGGCTGTGTTCATGGCTTCTAGCAACTCTTTCAAGGAAGAAGGTAGCCGACAACATTTGCACCCAATGTAGACCCAGGTCAGGCTGCATGTCTGTGCAATCTAATCAGCGTTTATCCTGTTTAATAATGTCCCAGAGCAAACAATGCTACACGGAAAAACACATAAACTGATCACAAATATAGGAATATGGATCACTTGGCCTTTGAAAACAGCGTAAACCCATATCGGCCTGCGCAGCTGCACAGTCTGGTCAGGCGAACTCCTGTTTACAAAGAGACAAGCATGTTCACAATGTTTATAAATAACTTTTTAGGGTGAATTTCAGAGATCGTAATATGCCTATTCTTTGCCATGCTTTATTTAAATATGATGAGATGTGTGGATACCTTTTTCCGTTTTCTGATATAATTATTCCTAGATTTTTATGTTCATTAACAGTTGTAATAGCACGAGTGTCCATTTTAAGTACTGGATGCTGTGGTTTATTATGTTTTCTTGAATAAATCATTGACTCTGTCTTGGATGGGTTGAATTTCACTATCCATGTTTTTGACCATTGATTTATTGTTTCTAGGTCGTTATTTAATGCAGCTGCTGCTGATGATATTGTGTCGTCGACTATTATGTACAAGCTTGTGTCGTCTGCAAATAATCTAATGTTGGAGTTAATTTCTTGGACTATGTCATTTATGTATATTAAAAACAATAAAAGTCCTAAAATAGATCCCTGTGTAACGCCTGCATTGATAGTGCACCAATTAGACGCGGAGTTACTATATACTACACGTTGTTTTCTAGAGGACAGATACGACTTAAGCCATTCGAGCATAGAGCCAGATATTCCGATGTTTGATAGTTTGTAAAGAAGGCCTCGATGCCAGACTCTGTCAAACGCCTTTGATATGTCGCAAAAAACAGCACGAACCTCTTTTCCTTCAGCCAATGCTTTGCAAATATCGTTATAGATGTAAGTAAGTTGATTTACAGTTGAATCACCTTTGATAAAACCCGATTGGTATGATGTTAGTTTATGGTTTGAGGCCACAAAATTGTACAAATATTTATGAACACATCGTTCCATTAGCTTACCAATGCAGCTAAGCAGGGAAATCGGTCTGTAGTTATGTGGACTTGAAGGATCTGCCTTTTTAAAAATCGGTATTACATTCGCCTGTTTCCATGGAGAGGGGAAGTATGAATTACTTAGCAATGTATTGAAAAATGTAGAAAGTGGTACTGAAAGTTCACGAGAGCCCTCACGAAGTAATCTGGGACTTATTAAATTAGGACCACTGGCTTTTGATGGATTGACTAATGATATAGCATTGACTACATCTGTACGAGAGATTGTGATTGTTGTCATATTGGGTAGATTCTGTTGTGTGGGAGGTGGCAGTGGAGTAGAACTGTCATCAATGGTGGACTGTTTTGAGAAGAAGGAATTAAGTAATTCCGTTTTTTCTTTGTCTGTTTGTGCTTCTATTCCGCCATCAAGCAATGTAGGAATTGTCGTGGAGGTTTGTTTAGCCTTCAATTGTTTTGCAAGTTTAAACCATGTTTTTACTGAAGTTTCGGAATCATTAACCTTCTCTAATAGTTAATTTTCATAATCTGATTTACATTTTCTTATGAGTTTAGTTCTGTATTCACATTTTAGCTCGTTTATGGATTTTATTTATTTTCCTTATTAATTTTCTTATACTATTATTAAACCATGGGATATCATTCGGTCGTATAGTGACTATTTTGTTGGGTATTCTTTCAGTAGCTATCTCTATTATTGTAGTTGCGATTGTTTCGGCTGTGATATCTAAATGTCCTGAATTAAGAATTTCGTTCCAATCGACAGAGTTTAATTTTGTTCTGTAATTGTCATAATTTCCTCGATCGTAGAGCCAGACTTTCCTTTTATATGTCGTGACTTTCGCCGTCTTTATCTTTAATACTGCAACTATAGGACAGTGGTATCTTATAAGATCAAGGATGAAGGGATCGGCAACAAAGCTGGTAAGTATATGTCTGGCGTCTTTAGTAATTATTAGGTCTAAGAGAGAGCTTGAATTTTCAGTAAAGTTTGTTGACGTAGTGATAAGCTGTTCCGCATTATATGATGTAATAAGCCTACTAATTCTCTTTGAGTCAGAATTTTGTACATTTATATTAAAGTCCCCTGCAATATTTACATTTTCGCATATTTGGTTGAAGGCCCGATCAATACTTTCTTCAAGCAATGCCCACTGATTATTATTTGAATCCGGTGGCCTATATATACCTCCTATTAATCATTTTCTTTTGTTTACTAATAGTTATAACCATAGCGATTCAATGCCAGGGACAGATAGATCTGCCCGTGGTGTTGCATACATGCCCTCCCTTACATAGATTGCTACCCCACCACCTAACCTACCTATTCTGTCACAGCGAAATGGATCGGTAAAGTTAGGTATATGCAATACGTCATTGGATATTGTTGGTGAAAGCCAAGTTTCAGTAAAAATGAGTATGTCATAAGGTTGAGCTTCTATCTGCAGTATGTCTATTTTAGGTATAATGCTCAGACCACTGTTGATAATATCCATGTAGGAATCTGTAGATTCGGAGCACTTTGATTCAGATTCAGAAACCGGACCTGGATTTGGATGAATGTCGCCAGATAGTAATATAAGTGTTGCTTTTAAGCCTGGATTTATAATTTGATATTTATCAGTTGATATCAGACAATTAAGGATATACCATTGGACGGCGGCTGCCTCATGTCGGACGGAAGCTTCGCTATGCATCTCACTAAGGTACAGCATCATTCAGTATTTCGTAAAGCGAAGCTTCCGTTCGCCATCGCGGATCAATGCGATAAACGCAGCGAGCGAGATGTGGTGCGATCCAATAAGGCATAAGGGGTTGGTTGGAACTTAAATATGTACATGTATGCTCATTTTCATAGAGTATAGATAACACCAAAAAACAGGGGAAAAACATGTAAAAGTACATACACGTTTCGGGGATTCATATCGAAAGGATAGAGCGGACAATGCAACAGTTTAGAAGATTCAAAACCTACGAATAAACAAACAAGACACTGAAACGGAAGACACGAAAACAAGCAAAACACTAAAACAGAAAACACGAAAACAGTGATCGTGTGACGGTGTCACATTACAATCCAGTTCGAGAGCCTACCGTACATGCCATTATACATATGCCCTTGTCATATGTGTATTATCTTAGAGTTTAATGATAGATACGTAAGGTACACGTATTTTGCGTGGTCCGGATAAGCCTTGTCTATGCCAGTCATCGATGACAAGCCATTACTTATATGATGCAACTGTGCCTGTGTGATCAGGGATCTGATCAATCAAAGATCAGGTAAGGCGCTACGCACGGTCGACTGCCGACTAGTACATGAGTACTTGTGACTGGTCACTGAGACCGTACCTATGACAGAACAGCGATACTTATATACTGAGCAAAACTAGAAACGTCCCTCCATGTTTAAGGAAAGATTCATCAAAAACCAAAAGGGTTACTTTTAAAAATCAAAATGGAAAAACAAGTTCATTCATTTCTGTATCAAAGCCAATAAATTGCATTTGGATATCTTGTTAAATATTCGAGAGATAACCGGCCAAGGGCGGTAGGGGTCAAAATCAAAAATCACAAAAACTCAGAAATGTGTTACTTAATGTTTAGAGATGGAATTTCAATAAGTAATGTGGCAAATTCAGTAAATCTCGTTAGTACCGAGTGTGGCCACCATTTGTATGAATGCATGCAATGATCCTACGCCGCATCGACGTGACGTAACGCAATACCAGTGCGTTGGGCAAATTCCTCCATTCCCGTTGTAACGCCCGTGTAAGATCGCGAACATTGTCAATCTGATGGTTAGCTCGTGCTTTGCGGCCCAGCTCATCCCATAGTGCTCAATGGGATTGAGATCCGGGGAGACCGCGGGCCATGGCATGACGTCGACGTTGTTTTGCTGTAAGTATTGAGTGGTGACCCTGGCTACGTGAGGGCGGGCATTGTCGTGCATCAATGTCACACCAGGACAATGCTGACGGATAAATGGTAAGGCATGTGCATTTAGCACATCTGCAACATAACGTTGTGCATTGATGTTGCCCTGTACAACAACCAAATCTGTCTTCCGGTTTCCCATGATCCCACCCCAGACCATTACGCTCCCTCCCCCAAACCTGTTCTTCTCAACAATGCAACAATCGGTGAATCTTTCATTTTTACGCCTGTATACCCGTAATCTTCCGTCAGCATGACTAACTGTGAACCGAGATTCATCGGTGAACAAAACTCGGTTCCAGTCAGCCCTTCTCCAGTTCAGATGACGTCGCGCCCATAACAGTCTGGCAGCACGGTGACGTTGGGTCATTATCTGACCAGTGTACGGGCGGCGTGCCCGGATTGGTTGGGCGTTACGACGTAACCGGTTGCGAATGGTCTGCCCTGAGACACCGTATCGCCTAGCAGTGACTGTGGCTGCCAATCGACGTTGACGTAAGTGCGTCAACGTAATGTAACGATCGGCTCTAGCCGTCGCTACACGAGGCCTACCAGGTCGCTGCCGGTCGTGAACAGCCCCAGTCTGCTGGTACCGGGCTGCAAGACGATCAATCGTCTTCCGACAGCAACCAAACCGAGGCGCGACCGCCCTGGCGGCCATCCCACCCGCAAGCATCCCAATTGCCTGATTTCGCTCGTTTTCGGAAAGCCGTGGCATATCGAAAACAGTGAAAAATTAAAAAAGTGTTTTAACTTTCCGAATAGCCCCTATCGCATGAATGGTACGACATGAACTGAATCACCTTATCGATGACAAGCACGTGCAAAAAGTGGAAATCAACGTTCCGGTCACTGGCCGCTATGTAAACCGTGTGTATCGGCTAAACTCTACACGATCGTATTCTGAACATCGCCACGGTTTAAAATACATGTACTTTGAACATGTGGTACATACATAGACAGAGCTACACCGGCTATAAAACAGGGACGTTTCTAGTTTTGTTGAGTATATATTCGATATAATATTTAAATGTATGTTTTAGATAGTCATTATTTTATATTTACTGAATATTAGGTAGCGTGTACCCTGATCAGATGTTGATATTGCACAAACTGGTAATGCGTTGTAATAACCAAGTAAGGTCTCCTTTCTAATCTGACTGGTATACAGTCAAAACTTGCCCGTGCAACAGCCCTCGCTTTCTATTTATAGCTTACGTTATGTTAGCGTGCACGTGACTATGCAATGAGTTGATTATACGAATATGAATGGATTTTTCTAGCGACCTGGTGAGTAACTTACATGTAAGCATGCTCATATTGTCTGACCACGTGCTATCTGCTCAACAACGTGTAGTCAATATACAATGACACATGGTACAAAGAAATGAAAGACGAGACAATACTGGATTTACCTAGCGACCAGGTGAGTTACTTACACATGTGGACGTGTTCATATTATCCTACCACGTGGTATATACTAAACCTCGTGTAGGCAATGTATAATGGCATATATGGTGTACAAAGAAATATAAATGAGACAATAATATACACGAACATGCGTAGGTACATCTCATTGCATGTGAGATGAAATCATAGTTTTATCGACGAAATACAATTCCATCATACTAAATGTTCACCAAGCATACACGTATATATATATTAGTAGCAATACACGACGACTATCAAGCTTTAGTTCTCAGTTTACAATTGCATGGCTTTGCCCTAAACCGGGTTATTGTAATCTGACATGATCAATGGCGTCAATAATAGCAAAATCGTGACGTACAAGGTGCTAATTCACATGGCGTGTCGCATCTAAGAATTACACTCTATTATGGTGTACTAAGAACTAAAAATGAGACAATAACATACACAAGCATGCGCTATAATGTGTATTTAGTCTTCTGACCATGACGTACTTTGGACTATGCCATTTTTAGGTAAATCAACTTACCGATCAATGCCTGTACTGAATACAGATGCCGTGTAATCATGCGTATTTACATATATTCGATACTCAAATGTATTGACCCTGTGACGTCATGGTCAACATACAGCGTACACACCATAGTACATATCATTGCATGTAAGCTGAAATCATAGTTTTATCGACGAGATACACCTCCATAATACTAAATGTTCACCAAGCATACACGTATATATATGTTAATAGCAATACACGATGAATATCAAACTTTAGTTCTCAGTTAACAATTGCATGCCCCAAACCGGGTTTATGTAATCTGACATGATCAATGGCGTCAATAATAGCAAACTCGTGACGTACAAGGTGCTAATTTACATGGCGTGTCGCATCTAAAGATTACACTCTATTATGGTGTACAAATAACTAAAAATGAGACAATAACAAACACAAGCATGCGTAAGTACATCTCATTGCATGTGAGCTGAAATCGTAGTTTTATTGACGAAATACATCTCCATCATACTAAATGTTCACCAAGCATACACGTCTATATATTTTAGTAGCAATACACGATGAATATGAACCTTTAGTTCTCATTTAACAATTGCATGCCCCAAAACGGGTTTATGTAATCTGACATGATCAATGGCGTCAATAATAGCAAACTCGTGACGTACAAAGGTGCTAATTCACATGGCGTGTCGCATCTAAAGATTACACTCAATAATTTACAACGCTAGGTAAAGGGCATGTGTTATAGCTGCAGATGAGAGACCAGCGTAGACATGAAATATGCACAATATGTTGTGAGTAGGGATAACCTCAGTAATGGAGTCTGTAAATAAACTTACTCACACATATATTCACGCCAAAAACATAAAATATTATATACGAAATATAGATCATGCAAACAGTTTATGATGATCACATACACAGTGATGATTGGAGAGACAACAATTAAAATATGCATAGTTTCCCTGGCCCAACTGTTCTCCACCTCCACAAAATTATGCACAAGAACATATATATATATAAGCCTATGCATACGTGCTATTCACACAGGGGCGCATACTCAAACTACAGTGCGTTACTTGGATAAATCTGGTCTAATAATGAATAATATAGTTAACCCGGCCCATCTATTCCGGATCTCCATATAAACATCGAGATACTGAGGAGGGCGAGTTAGGTTTTGATTTTGCATATCTGATGGGCCGTCACGTTTGAACAGACGTGACATGCAGGCTGATCTGGAGACACTCGGTTTGTATTTGTCGTGAGGTCCATTATGTAGACAAGACACACAATATTTCAATCAAAACAACACGATACGCGAAAATATTCTGAGTAGCAAATTGCAAGAATGTTCAACTAATCTGTTTTACACCAAAGTACGTTTCCGTTCTCACAAAATTTATAACGTACATGTATATATTCGCCAGTATTTGAGACAGCAACCAACACAATCGTGCATAAACAAAGCTGGCGACTATTCAACAACACACGCTCACATGTACACGGTCATGTAATCGCACAGCAACACACATTACACCCGGACACAGACATGCATGTATAAACGCATGGGTCATACAGAAAGAAGGCGGTGCTCACCCAAGGGGGACGCATGCGCACACAGACATACATGTATAAAAGCATGGGTCATACATAAAGAAGGCGGTGCTCACCGGACGCATGCGTACACTTTGGCTACGATATTTGGAGAAACCAGATCTAATAATACATGTGTAGTTACCCTGACCCATCTATTCAGAATCTCCATGTAAACATGGAGATTGAGATTAGGGTGGGTGTCATTTTGCATTTACATGACTGTTTGACAAGCCCTCACGTACAAGATCGAAATTCGAAAGCACGTGAGGGACATTTTGTTGTGTGAACACGTTTTAATGACGTTAGATACAGATTAGAAGAATATTACAAGAATTCCGCCACGGAAGCGGTGTCGCACCTGTATACAAAGGATTGGTAAATAAATGACATTGACCTTGGACATTTGGATGTGGGGGTATGCATAACAAAGCATCATCCCTATACACACATTGGTGTGAAATATTATAAAAATCTGGCAAGGGGTTAGAGATATAGAGAACTAGAAAATGTGTTTGTAGAACACGGATGCCCCACTTACTTCTTTGGCAATATAAAACAGCCTGATGGAAACAAAAACATCGTATGAATTTAATTAAGATCGACCAAGTAGAACTCATCATCACGTGGACAGGAAAATGGCCGCCAAGGGGAGATATGTCATGGAAAATACTTTGAAATCAATAGGCTTCTTCCTGGTGTCGTTACAAAGCTCTATCCAAAATTTGATGAAGATCGGCCAAGTGGAAGTTGAGTTATCACGTGGACAAGGATACAGAGTGTGAAAATTAATAATGGCCGCCAAGGGGAGATAAGACATGAAAAATCCGTGTGCAGACTGATTGGAGATTTGGTTTGTTGGGAAGCTGACGGTTCGAATTGACTGATCACACTGGGAATATAAACAGTTATATACATGTGTTACACTACATGAACCTCTCAGTTGTCAAACTAGATCGGATATATGGTGTTTGCGGTTTCTCTGATTTGGCATTCTGACATAAGAACAGTCGACAACACACACACACACGAGCGCACGCACGCACAGATAAATACAAGACAAACGTTCATCACGCATTATACGTTCGTCAATCTGTGCCAGTCATGTTTGGGGGACTCTGAACATGATCAGATGTTCAAGGTACCTCAAAGGACACCAGCTTCTTAGGGTAAAAACGATCGTGGTGGCCAGTTTTAAGTGATGATGACTGATTTCACAATATTGTCGGTACATGTTCATATGACAGCTATTTATAGCTTGGTATGTTTCGTAATTTGACTGCTCAGCTGCGTGAAAGGGACCAGTGTAAGACGGGACGCGGTATGAGCGCTCATGTTTCTGTGTTGTAGCAAGTAGCAGTTATGCATATAGTCATTTATATATTGCTGCATGACGTTTAATAAACCCGGGTCACTGTGTGTTCTGTCCAGTGTCCACACTACCTAGACTGGTGCACTCGTACATAATAAAGTATATGCATTGTATGGGTGAGCTCTTACTTTCATATCTAGTGAATGGAAATTTTTGATTCAAGGTGGACAGTTTGGTCCGTGAAAACTGATTTTACACATACAATATATAATCTGGTCACGAGAGTGACAATGTCTATTTCATGAGGACACCCGATAGAACACACAATTGTACATGGGGGATTGCATGAAACCTAACAGCGAATATACTGATTGCATGTGTTTATACGGATCGCGACTGGTCCCGTTTTATCACAAGGTCCCATATGCTGAGTTTTGCGCATTGCATACAAGTAACAAGTACACTTACATGCATGTGTTATCAATTCGTTGTAATGAACGTCATGTTGACATTGTTTGTGTATATTGGACAGTGTTTATGTGGAAGTCAATTGTCGAACTATTGATGCTCATCAGGGGGGCACTTGCCTTCACTTATAAGGGCAATGTCGTCCATGTCTCTAATCGGCACCTTGACTTCCTTGCCGTTATACGACATTAGCGCAAACACACGACAGCCGGCGACCCAAGTTTGTAAAAGTTTTTTGTTCCGTGTCAGCTGGCGCGCTTCGTATGACAGCTTGCCTCTGAACTGCTTCAGATGCTCCTGGACAAACACCCCGTCTCCTAACGAGCGTCGGGATTCATAGATGCGTTGCCTCGCCTTCGAGTTTGTAAATTTGATGATGATTCGTCTGTTGAACGAAAGGCCCGCCTTGGTACGGCCTAGTCGGTGGCATTTATCTATGTCAGCCGGAGTCAGGTCCACGTTGTGATTTTGGGCTACATGGAGAATCTTCTCTTCACAATTTTCGGTATAACTACCCGTGTCACCTGGAATATTTGAGATTTCGAGGCACATTCGTCTCCCGTACTGGTCGAGTTCGTCTAGTGTTGCGTCAGTGGACTTCAGGGACTTGCGAAGATGCTCATTTTCACGTTTGAGGCCTCTAATCTCGTCTTTCAACTTTGTGGTTTCGACGTCGACTAATTGAACTATTTGCGCTTTCAGTTCGGCGATGAGCGTGTCCTTAAAATCATGCTTGAATGCAGGAGAATGTCACTGGTGTTGGTGTGGCCTTTGTGGAATTCGTGTCACTTTCGCTGACTGATGGCGACTCTGACCCTGGTAAGGACTCGTCGAGCTCTACTACTTCAACACTCAAATCCAGCTTTTGTGCAATACTTTTGTGCCTTTTGCTTACGGAGTCGTCGCGATGATGAGATGGTGATGATTTAACACGTTTCATACGCAGTCTACCTGACATTGGTGCGTGTCAGTGGGTGGGGTATCATGCTATATATTCGCGTTATTTTATCACTATAGTATATGTTTTTAATCCAAAACATGTCCGTTATTTTGAAACAGTAGGTAAGTTTGTCAATTGTATAGCATATCCAAGCTCCTCCTTTCGTTAGAAACACCTCAAAAAAAATTTACATAATTTTTTCCATGACGCGAAAAATATTCCCGGCCATTGTTCGTAAACCGGAAGTGCAACAAAACAACGTGTATTGATGTTAAGCATGTTGATTACATCGTAATATACCAATTGTACTACGGGGGGAATAAACACATTATTTAATACCACACCTACGTGTTCGGTATATATCTGCTATTATTGTTTGGAATATGTTTTGGGTTTCTACATAAAATCTACACTTTACTCTCACCCGTCACAACCCGCGCGTGGATGTGGCGGGTACTTGCAATATATGATGTACCGGACTGTCACCATTTGAACTATAACTGCAATTGTTTCAGGCGGTATTCTCCTGTATGATCGACTTGAGCGTGGATGGACAAACCATTACGGATACTACAGCTACATATGTCGGCCAGACAGCGACCATTGTATGTCCACTACAAGGGGATTACACGTATCCTGGGTGGGAGGGACCGCCAAATGCCACCACATATAGCTATACAGACTTGTCGGATATAAACCCGTACCTCGCCAACTCCGACCGGCTGAGTTTCGCCGCCAACCAGCGGGACCTCGTCATTACTAATGTCACCACGTCGGCCGCCGGCACGTATATATGTCACACGGCCATTAGTGGGAGTCTCCGTCAATTATGGCTTACATTGATTGTCCGAAGTGAGTGAGAGTTATTATTATAATGCGTGTTAAATATATGTACTATGACACACTTTCAGATAGAACCGATACTGATATCGCGTGATCGCATGCAATTGTGTAGAACAATAGTTGTGTCAAGTGGGTTGCGGTACATACATATTATTGGGAATCAGATTGAATTTCCTATATTTTATTGCGATATTGAGTCACATTTACATATACATTAAAGATTAGTATATTTTTCCAAAACGAAAACTTTCGATTGAGTTATATTCAGTAGTCTTATAACATTGGTTGTTCAATGTTAAATAGATAAATAATTAATAATCACGAGATGTGCAGTGCATGTTATGAATATTGTGAGCTCGGTACCTACAAGGCTCTACATGTATATAGTTAATTACGTTATTCTCACACAAGGCACATATATTTGCATCTATATGTTTAGCGAAACCTGTGGACATTTTACTACTAAATGTGTTTATTCAATGAATTCCGGCATTTGCTTTGTTGGATCATGATTTGTATTCCGCCGCCACAAATGCACTATTACAACGCCATAGCTGAAACGTTTAGATGTTTGAGATACTTATATAAATACATGTAGATACTACGAGAAAGTACATTGAGATACGGTACATCATATATGTGAATTTGAAAGTTTGGCTCAATTGAAGACCTGCTCCTGACACTGACAAGTACATTGTTCTGTGTATATACAATAACATTGCAGTCCGTCCTCATACCCCGGTGATCTCCATCCTACAGCTGGGCGGCACCGTGGTGGGAACTGAAGGCCCCCTGACACTGACATGTACATTATTCTGGGATTTCCAATAACATTACAGTCCGCCCACAGACCCCGGTGATCACCAACCTACCGCCGGGCGGCCGTGTGGTGGGAACTGAATGCCGGCACCTGCCACTGACATGTACATTGTTCTGGGTACATGCAACAACATAACAGTCCGCCCACAGACCCCGGTTGTCTCAAACCTACAGCCGGGCAACACAGTGTTGGCATATTAAGGTCGGTCCCTGATACTGACAAGTACATTTTTCTGTGTATATACAATAACATTACAGTCCGCCCACATAGCCCGGTGATCTCCAACCTTCAGCCGGAACCTTCACATAACCTTGTTATCTCAAACCAACATCCGGAAGGCACCGTGGTTAGAACTCAAGGCCAGCCCCTGACACTGACATGTACAGTATTATGTTTTTTACAATAGTATTACTGTCCGCCCACAGACCCCGGTGGTCTCCAACCTACAGCATTAAGCAAACAAGTCGTATTTGGAATTAATAAATCAGTGAACTACTTTCGGCAAGGGAGATAATCAATATTCACCACTACCACGGGAATTACTTTCATACGAGCCAAGCGGATTGTTCTGTTTAATAGTTTACATAGTTTTAATCTATCTCCTGTGATATATAATGAAACATTACTTTGCTATGTTATGGGTACTAATATATGTTGTTTCAATAGCGTATCACTGTAACGGTATCGTTTTAGACGGGGTTGCAACTAATTTAATAATTATTACATTCAAAATGTTTGCGTAATACTGATAGTACTTTTGTACAAATGTATCAGTCGTAAATTGTACAATAGTCGTGAGGTTAATGTCGCCGCTTTTTATGATTGCATTACCGATTCCCGAAATGGTCGGGGTTTCAAACTTTGACTTGGTATATATTGTTTTCTATTATTTGTATGATGTTAATAAAAATAGTTATAAACTGATATAAACTTACCAACGATGAAAGTGTCCGTCTTTAAATAATGTATACACCGACAGTTTGTTATTGCTATATTTTTGAAGATTGAGGTACTGTGTATACCGTATAATTTTGTACTGTCCCAAAAATATATTTGTTTGGCTGTCACAATTAATATTGCATTTTATTTTGGTTCTTTCAGAATAAGATTAATTTTCGGACAGCAATCATTTTTTTTTATGAATTTGAAATAATAAATGTCCCTCATCTGATCATAACACTGCTCGAACTGTGCCTGTGGATGCCACGACCAGAATTCACTGGCCTCAAACACAATAGCCTTCGGCGTCTATTTATTAAATTAGTATTTTGTATTTGATTTGAATTCCGCGTGAGAGCTTAAATTTGTGTCAACACCCTTTACGGAAAATATTGGTGATTTGCTAATATCGGCGAAATCCGGCGATAATCTTTTGTGACAATTTTCAAAACCATTTACGAAAAGTTTTACTGATTTTTTAAAACAATATCAGCAAAAATAAATACGGTGATTTATTACACTATTGCAAATTATTTGCACGAGTTGCGATGCTCAGTTTCACTTTTAGTATTGAGAATATAACAGTTATATTTTAACGACAATACCAAACTTCGCCATAATCATGTCTGATATTATATCTTCTCTTCTACCATATTTGACTCGTTGCTGAGTATCAAATAAAAGATGGTTAGTGTGTCATTACCTCAAACGCGTGTTAGTTTCTTCACATGTTGGTATAGGAATAGGTCTCGTGATAACTCCAGAAATACTGTAGGTGGATGTGTTTAATTTACGGAAGTATTTTGCTTTTCCCAGTAAATTTCTTTCAAATTGAAATCACCCATAATCAATAAGTAGGTCTACCTTTCATAACTACTTAATTTATACATTTTCTAGTGTGTTAATGTTCTCTCTTCGATTATTTGGACTTTGATATATACAACCTATTACTAATATATCTCTGACATTTATGTATACACCTATCCATACCGATTCATTGTAGTTTTCGCTGACCAATAGCTCAGTTGCACTTAAGGTATTTGTAACGTATAACACCTCTTCCCGATTAAGGTCATGTAGAAAGTTGTCATATCCTTCAATATTGTATACTTTTCTTACATTTTCGAAAACTTGTGTTTTGGGGATATATGTCTGTGATAGCGAAAATGTCCGGATGTTTATCATGCATCATACATTAAAGTTCCATTTTCTTTGATTTGGTTAAACAGTCAGTATGTGTGTACATTACATTTAGATTGTCCCTGGATTTGCCCGTATAACACAATTAATTAAAATTATCGAACGTATTTGCAGGAATAAAATTTATATTATTCACGCTGAACATCTGGTGATGTTGTATGTACTATTGTTATTCGTAGTGTATGTTGAATACTCTGTGGGATATCGAATTGGCTTCTTGTTTGATCGTGCTGTCTTTTGCTTAAGAAATACTGTGGAATTTCTGCTCCGATTCTTCGGGTTTGGATGTCTCTCCCTTCACGATTTTCTCTTGCTCTGATGCTGGGTATCATCTATTGTCTAACTATATTATCTAACTTATACTAATATTACAGTCCGCCCACAGTCCTCGGTGATCTCAAAACGGCCGTCACCGTGGTGGGAACTGACGATCGGCCCGTGACACTGACACACTGACATGTACATTAGTCTGGGTATATACAATAGTAGTGAAGCAATGCTCATTATACGGTACAGGAGGCTGAAACCGCAAAGGAGCGAAGTCATTTAAATAGTAAGCATATGCTGCTTGACCGTGATGACCTTTTGCGAACAGTGTATGTGTTGATCTGACTGCACGGCAATGCTTCTATATATGTGACTTATAACGTGTGCGACCAGTATACGTCCAGATCAACAGACACTGCAAATTAAAGCACATAAGTGGCTGTGATTGGAAAAATTGGTCTTGTGTCAGTGTAGCTCTTGGTCCGATCATGCAGACGTACATTTAGAGCGGATATATACTGGTTTGAAAATATTAACTGTCTAGTTATCCTCTGCTTGCCAGGGTAAGTCATTATTAAACACTGCACAGCGACATAATCGTGCATTTATAATTATTACGTACAGCAAGGTGTAATACATTTTATTATGGACATTGCCTTATTGCGATGCTAGATACTTAAATACATGATCATGATGATTCGTTTTATTGTGGACATAATGTGAAGACTATGACGTGCACGAGTTTCATGTTTTGTTGTTTCTACGTGTTTGTGGATATTACATTCGAAACCTTTTCTCCTATTTAAGTTGCGCTAATGATTTAACATATGAAACAATAATATACGTAAATCAAGGTTTATTACTTATTGATGTATCATATGTTTACACAGACTGGTTACAAATTGTGAATGTACTAAATATCTATGTGATAGGAACAGCCCGCATTCAAGATTGTACAGAGTATGCACTCTGCACTCTGTTAACCAGTTAACAGAACATTGAAAAACTACACGAATACAAATTCAGCCGCAATAGCTCAGTGGTAGAACATCGGACTACGGATCGAAAGGTCCTGAGTTCCAATCCCGACACTGGCCGATTTGGCGTGTGCTTGGGCAAGACACTTTCGTGATAGCCTAGTCCTATCGGATGGGGACTTAAATAGTCGGTCCCGACATGCAAGGTCATCGAGCCAGTGTCGTCGTTAAATCAAAGCATTTATACACGAATATTTTGTGCATTGTCTGGAACATACACAAATTAATAATGGTTAACAATCATTAAATTATGAGAGAAAATGTTTGGTATTTATTTGTACAACCTTTGAGAAAGTAGACTTGAGTCGAAGTTATTGAAACACTAACTTATATTTCAAATCAAATCACAGACCTACGAAACTTCGCGGAGACTCTGGAAACGAGAAGGTTCAATATGCTTTAGCTGAAAACAGTATTGATTTTTTCCAACGAATAATACTGAGATAAAGGCTGATGTAATTGAGCGCGTCATATGGACATTTAGAAATGTCATGTGGCGATACCCATTAGCTCACAAAACGTTAACCTATACAAATAAGCTACACGATTTAATTCGTGTATATAATACAGCTCCACACACGACATTAGGCGGATTGATACCATTGATGTCAATGCAGAAAATGAAAGTGAATTGCGGAATAGTAAGTAATTGACACTGAAGAACAAGAAAGTGAGAGATAAAAAACTGTGTCAAAAACTAATCCACGACGAACAAGAAAAGCCACGTTTAAATACAAAAGTTGAGATATTGAAAGAATACCATTTATACGGAAACCATTCACACGCGATTACCAACAGTCATGGACAGACCAATTGTTTAGGATTAGTGCCAGAAAATTGATTGGATATATAACACATTACAAGCTGATCAACTTTGCAAATGAAGCAATACAGGGATATTTTTATGAAGCTGAATTATTGCAAGTTCACAAAAGTGATGATTACATGTGGCCCGTCGACAAAGTAATTAGTACTCGAAAACGAGGTGGTAAATTTGAGTATTATGTGCATTATAGATGTTAGCCTGCAAAAGTTGATACTTGGTTACCGGCTAATCAAGTACAATTATAGGTAATACACAATTAGCACGTATATATATTTAAGGTCTTCGGACAACAGACATTTATTCACTAAAAATAAACAGTACGATGTTGTCCTTTGCTACTAGACGGAGTGTAGTGAATAGCCTTGACGGAAATTATTGTGAAATCGTTACATACACAAAAAAGCTCTGGAAGTAAATTTGCTGTATGTATATTGTAATGTTTGTTCAAATACATTAGTGGGGGACAATACAAGTTGCTAAGGAGTATGTATTTAGATGCCGACACGCATCACATTATTTACAACTTTCCGTATTATATTCCAATAAAAGTTGACTCCGTATATTCATGTCTATTAAAAAGACGAACACGACAACAACGGAGCAGTATTTGTAAATCGATGTCTTTGTTACACTTCACATAACAAAATGTTTCATACCTATCTAGGAAACTAAACACATTCAAATGTCTTGAAGTGTGTATGTTAGTGATCCACGAGTCTGGGATTAATTTTATAGAAAAACAAATAAATACACATATAAATACTAACAAATTGGTAAGGGATTAGGCGGCATTCGTAAGGTGTCCGTTGCAAGGCCACCATCTACGGAGCACACAAAGCTCATTAAAACAGTGACACCTACTGCTAAAACAGCCTGAACAAGCGGAGTCAGAATTGAACAAAATAAGTTAAATAAAGACCAGTATATTACACCGACTAAAGTTATAAAAAGAAAGATAAGTGGACAGAAAATCAGTAACAGGACGGATATGAAAAGGACAGCGTAAACATAAATTGAGACATCGAGAAATTAAGAAAAAAATACAATTCTAGGAAAATAGAGAGTACTAATCCATGACAAGGCCGTACATACCAGAGAGAATTTATCGGGCCAGTTCAGATCGAGTACTGACTCATTCGGGGATCAGTTGTGTTATATTTATATTATTTATTGGTACTGGTGTGACAAGCTTGTGGTATGTTAGTGGATCCCGTGTTTCATATATGTGTCTTTCTATATGTGCAGACCTTATCGGTATATTGGAAGAGTTTTGTCGACCTAGGACGAAACTACTGGGAGGGGTTTTGTTTGATCGGGAGGGGGGATTTTGTCCGTATAACATACTATCTGAGACTATCAAACGTTTCGGCGGGCTTAACATGCAAACCGCGGCCACATGTAATACACTGCATTGAACATATTTTGGTGGCCATCATGGACACCGTTTGTTATGAAAAATACAGTTTATGAGGCTCTCAGAACATTCACTGAAGCAAATGTAACTTTTACTTATTTCCTCGGACATATTGGCAGCCATCTTGGATATTTGATATGTTAAGCGACTTATGATTACTGAAAATGTTAATATGTATATTGTTCAGTGATAAGCTGCTATATTATGTATGAATGGTGTGGTGGCAACGTTTCGGGAACTGAAGGTCAGTCCCTGACATTGACATATACTTTATTCTGGGTATATACAGTAACATTACAGTCCGCCCAGATATCCCTCTGATTTCTAACCTACAGCCGGGAGGCACCGTGGTGGGAACTGAACACTGACCCCTGACACTGACACTGACACGTACATTATTATGGATATCTGCAGTCCACCCACAGACCCCTGTGATCTCCAACCGACAGCCAAGCGGCACCGTCGTGAAAACTGATGGCCGCCCCTGACACTGACACATGTACATTATTCTTGGTATATATAATAATATTGCAGTCCACCCACATACCCCTGTGATATTTAAACGACAGCCGAGCTGCACCGTGGTGAAAACTGAAGGCCGTCCCTTGACAGTGACGCAATTACATTATTCTGGGTATATACACTTACATTACAGTCCACCCACAGACCCCGGTGATCTCAAACCGGGAGCCAACTGGCAACGTGGTGGAAACTGAAGGCCGGCCCCTGACACTGACCTGTACATTATTCTGGGTATATACAATAGCATTACAGTCCGCCCACAGACCCTGGTGATCTCCAAACTACAGTCATGCAGCACCGTAGTGGCAACTGAAGGTAGGAACCTGACACTGACAATTACATTATGCTGAGTATTTGCAATAACATTACAGTCCGCACACAAAGCCGGTGATCTCAAACCAATAGACGGGCTGCACCGTGCTGGGAACTGAAGGTTGTCCCGTGATGCTGACATGTACATTATTCTGGGTCTGTACAATAACACCACAGTCCCACCCACAGAGCCCGGTGATCTCCAACATACAACCGGGCGGCACCTTCGTGGAAACTGAAGGTAGGCTCCTGACACTGACTGACATGTACATTGGTCTGGGTATATATACAGTAACATTGCAGTCCAGCCACATACCCCAGTGATCTCCAACCGACAGCCGAGAAGCACAGTGGTGGAATCTGAAAGGTCTTTCCTGAATCTGACATGTACATTATTATGGGTATATACAATAACCTTACAGTCCCCCCCCCCCCAAAGACCCCGGTGATATCCAACCTACAACCGGGCGGCACCGAAGTGGGAACTGATGGTCTGCCCCTGACACTGAAATGTAAATTATTCAGGGTACAATGTATATACAATACCATTAGAGCCCGCACGCAGACTCCGGTGATCTCCAACCTACAACAGGGCGGCATCTTGGTTGTAACTGAAGATAGGCATCGGACACGGACATGTACATTATTCCAGGTATATACAATAATATTACAGCCCATCAGCAGATCCGGTGATCTGCAACCTACAACCGACTGAAGGTCGGCCCCTGTCACTGACATGTACATTTCTCTGGTTATATGTAATAACTTTACAGTCCGCCCACATACCCCGATGATCTCCAACCGACAGCCGAATGGCACCGTAGTTGGAAATGAAGGCCGGCCCCTTACACTGACATGTATATTACTGTGGGTAGATACAATAACATTACAGTCCGCTCACATACCCCGGTGACATTCAACCTACAGCCCGGCGGCACCGTGGTGGGAACTGACGGTCGGCCCTGACACTGACATGTACATTATTCTGGGTATATACAATAACATTACAGTCCACCCACATAGACCGGTGATCTCCAACCTACAGCCAGGCGGCACCGTGGTGGGGACTGATGACCGGCCGCTCACACTGACATGTACCTTCGTATGGTTATATACAATAACAATACAGTCCGCCCACAGACCGTGGTGATCTCCAAACTACAGCCTGGCGGCGCTGTCACAGTGGTGGGAACTGAAGGACGGTCCCTGATACTGACATGTACATTATTCTGGATGTATACAATAACATTACAGACCTCACACAGACCCCTGTGATCTCGAACCTACTGCCTGGCGGCATCGTGGTGGGAACTGAAGGACGGTACTTGACACTGACATGCACACTATTCTGGCTATATACAATAACAGTACAGTACGCCCACATACCCGGGTAATCTCCAACCTACGGCCTGGCGGCACCGTGGTGAGAACTGACGGCCGGCCTCTGACACTGACATGTACTTTATGGGTATGTACAATAACATTACAGTCCGCCCACAGTCCCCGGTGATTTCCAACCTACAGCCTGGTGGCACTGTGGTTGTAACTGACGGCCGGCCCCTGAGACAGACAATGACATGTACAATATTATGGGTATTTACAATAACATTTCCGTCCGCCCACATACCTCGGTGATCTCAATCATATAGCCGGGCTGCACCGTGTTGGGAACGGAAGGTCGGCCCCTGACAGTGACTTGTATATTATTTTTGGCATATACAATAGTATTACAGTCCGACCTCTGGCCCCAACTATCTTAAAGCGTGGTGGGAACGGACGGCCGGCCCCTGAGACTGACATACATGTACATTATTATAGGTATACAATAACATTAGAGTCCACCCACTGACCCCGGTGACCTCCAACATAGAGCAGAGCGGCACCGTGGTGGGAACTGAAGGCCAGCCCTAGCATTGACATGTACATTATTCTCGGTATATGCAATAACATTACAGTCCGACCTCAGGCCCCAGCTATCTTAAAGCGACAGTCGGACGGCACCGTGATGGGAACTGAAGGCCGGCCCCTGACACTGACGTGTACATCCAGGGGAGGCAACCCCGCGCCGGCCGTGACCTGGTACCGCGGTACTAATCAGTCTACAGCACTGGGCAGCTCGAGCACGAGACAACTGGAGGGAGATCGGTATACTGTCACCGCCACCTACACGTTCACGCCGACCCGGGCCGACGACAGCTGCGTCTATATCTGCCAAACGTCGTTCACCTCACCTACGGTAGACATCCTGGATTCCGTCCACATGATACTCCGACTCAATTGTAAGTATTCTTCCTCACATTGGCCACCATGAGTTGAGAAGAAAATAATTCCATGAACGTGAATGTAACTCGGCTCATGTCTCATACAGCATGTTTTGCAAACATGATTTAAGATATATAGGTAGCAAGTGTTTGAACTATCTGGATGTATGCATTGATCATCGAATAGTGTTACCAACCTCGTATTCATATTACGTATTATTTATTTTGATGGTGCATACAGTGACTCGGGTATATCGATTGGCTGATGTAAAATATCTAAATGCAAGCATTGTAGCAGATGACTTATTCTAATTGAACACTTTTCATATAGCTGGCATCAACGTCATGTCTTGACAAAAAACAATGGGAATACACTTGAATGATGGCTACAAACAACGTTGTTTGGCTGACAGATGGAGAGAGACTTCAGCACGAGAACGATGCCGAGGTATGTCGTCAGGTGCATGAGTACATACTGATTTCCCTTTTGGACAAATATATCTGTTGCGCAAAGCTCCATGTCTTAATTGCTTTTCAATAAGTACACATCAGCAATTAACCCTTAGAACGTCGTCTGCTGTTGTTTTACATTTTATATTATTTCTGTGATTCGACAGCACTTTAGAATCATTCCCCATTTGAATGATCCTTAAGTATTGTCAAGCCATGAGGGAAATTGAAAATGAAATATAGAAAACATAAACAGCAAATGACCAATATAGATCCAGATCAGCCTGTGCATATGCAGGATCTGCACTGTTCGCCATTCCATAAATAAATATTTCTAGCAAGCAATATAAATTGTTATCAAGCTACTGAAGTGTGCTATTTGATCAGGAACTACACTGATTATAAATTTAATACGCCCCATTCTTCCAGTCATGGCCACAAATGTTGATCAATGAAGAAATTTAGTTACATGTAGTTTACGTATTGATTTTGATCTCCTGAATTTCCAGTTGATTAACATAAGACGGTTGGTACACTGTCTGACCCCCAATTTAATATTGAATGCATGCACGAAACATGGCAGAAACTGACCATGGCGTGTTTATGACGTTTAAATCGTAATATTGTATTGTGTTTCAGATATAATGTGGGCCAGTATTTTATTTTATTACATTGTATTAGTAAAACATTACTTACAAGCCATGCGTTCAATACACATGAATTGGGAGCACACATCATACATGTATAAGCATTTTAGTTATGCTGATTTGTTCTATTCTATACTGTATGACCAACATTTGGAACACTGGTTCTCCATAAAATTCACGCAGGTAGACCCTAGTGTTCATTTTCCCACACTTTCCTATGGTGAGGCCATCACCGCCCACATTGTAGCATGTCGGCGATTCTCCATAACATTGACCCAGGTAGACCCTAGTGTTCATTGTCCCAATCTATCCTACAGTGGGGCCGTCACCGCCCACAGTGGAACAGGTCGGTGATTTTCCCTAACACTAACCCAGGTAGACCCTAGTGTTTATTGTCCTGCTATTCCCTACAGTGAGGATATCACCGCGCACAGTGGAGCAGGTCGGCGATTATCCATATCATTGACACAGGTAGACCCAAGTTTCCATTGTCTTGATATTCCATATAGTGAAGCCGTCACGGCCCACAGTGGAGCAGTTCGGTGATTTTCCATAGCATTGACCTCGTGTTCAATATCCCGCTATTCCCTACAGCGAGGCCGTCACCGCCCACAATGGAGCAGGTGGGTGATTATCCATCTCATTGACCCAGGTATATCCTAATGTTCATTGTCCTGCTATTCCCTACAGTGGGGCCTTAACCGCCCACAGTGGAGCAGGACGGCGATTCTCCATAACATTGACCCAGGTACACCCTATTAATCATTGTCATGCTATTCCCTACAGTTAGGCAGGCCTTCACCGCCCACGGTTGAGCAGGTCAGTGTTTCTCCATAACATTGATCCAGGTAGACCCTAGCGTTCATTGTCCCGATAGTCCCGACAGTGAGGACGTCAACGCCCATAGTGGTGCAGGTCTGTGATTATCCATAACATTGACACAGGTAGACCATAGTTTGCATTGTCCTGCTATTCGCTAAATTGAGGCCGTCACTACCCGCAGTGGACAAGGTTGGTGATTCCCCATAACATTTACCGAGGTAGACGGTAGTTTTCGTTGTCCTGCGATTCCCTACAGTGAAGCCGTAACCTCCCACAGTCGACCAGGTCGATGATTTTCCATAACAGTGACCCAGGTAGACCCTAGTTTTCGTTGTCCTGCTATTATCTACAGTAAGCCGTAACCTACCACAGTGGAACAGGTCGGTGATTCTCCATAGCATTTACCCAGGTAGACCATGATTTTCGTTGTCCTGTTATTCCCTACAGCGAGGCCGTCACTACCCACAGTGGAGCAGGTCGGTGACTATCGACAACATTGATCGAGGTAGACCCTAGTTTTCGTTGTGCTGCTATTATCTACAGTGAAGCCGTAACCTCCCACAGTGGACCAGGTCGGTGATTCTCCATAGCATTGACCCAGGTAGACCATGGTTTTCGTTGTCCTGCTATTCCCTACAGAGAGGCCGTAACCTCCCACAGTGGACCAGGTCGGTGATTCTCCATAGCATTGACCCAGGTAGACCATGATTTTCGTTGTCCTGATATTTCCGTTGTCCTGCTACTCCCTACAGTGATGCCGTCACTACCCACAGTGGAGCAGGTCGGTGATTATCCTCAGCATTGACCGAGTTAGACCCTAGTTTTCCGTGTGCTGTTATTTTCTACAGTGAAGCCGTAACCTCCCACTGTGGACCAGGTCGGTGATTCTCCATAGCATTGACCCAGGTAGACCATGGTTTTCGTTGTCCTCCTGCTATTACCTACAGTGAGGGCGTCACTACCCACAGTGGAGCAGGTCAGTGATTCTCCATAACAATGACCCAGGTAGACCCTAGTTTTAGCTGTGATGCTATTCTCTACAGTGAAGCCGTAACCTCCCACAGTATACCAGGTAGGTGATTCTCCATATGATTGACCCAGGTAGACCATGGTTTTCGTTGTCCTGATATTCCCTATAGCGAGGCCGGCACCGCCTACAGTGGAGCAGGTCGGTGATTCTCCATAGCATTGACCCAGGTATGCCATACTGGTCATTGTCCTGCTATTCCCTACAGTGAGGCCATCGCAGCCCACAGTGAAGCAGGTCGGTGAGGCCGAGGCAGGATCCTCCGTGACCGTCCGGTGTACAACGTCCGGCTTCCGTCCCGCCACCGGTATCGTCTTAGCTTGGACATACAAGGGCAGTACGATCACAACTGAACTGTCCATTACCGATACAGACCCGTATACGGCGACGTCCACACTACTGTCCCCTGTAGTGAAGAAGGACGACGGGAGAACGGCTCAGTGTACAGTGTCACACCCAACAACACTGTTGGCAACACAACTCACAGCATCAACCACCATTGACGTCCGCTGTAAGTATATTGTGGTAATGTAACGGTACAGAAAGGTACACAGTGGTTTAATGTACAGAGGGTGGACAACGGAGCAGATGTTTATGGTATTGAATATGAAATTGTATTGACAGAATAAAACATTGAATTATAAAATGCTGCTTTGACTGGAGAAATTGGCCTTAAGGGTTTTGCGACCAGTGTATATCTAGATCACATGTGCATTCACACAATGTGATCAGGATCTGATCAGTTCGCCATTTCAACAATGGAACACCTGTCATGGTTCTAGCAAGCAATACAGATCGTTACCAGGCTACGGAAGTGTGCTATTGAGCTGCACTGGTCGCAAATCCCAAAAGCTCAATTGCTCCAGTCACAGACACAAATATGTAGAGTCTGTCTATTGAAAACCTAGTATGGGCAGAAATATATAGTGACTGCTGTAGTGAAAATAAAAGCAAATGTATATTTACAATGCATCTTGGATTATTAGCTCAGAAATGATCCAAGAAAATAAGCTAAAATTAGAAAATAGGTCAACATATAATAAAATGTATTTTAGACACCATGCTGTTGTTGTTGATCGTTCCGTCCTTCATATGATAACTCTTGAAGAGTTTGGAAGAGCATTTTACATGTTTTAATCCGTCACCAATGAATCCGCTACTATGCGATTAATAACATCACCGGTGTACTGAAATACTAGTTTTTCTAATACTAGAATTTTCCCAGCCTTATCATGTGTCACACCCCCTTCGTTTTCTTCTAGTTGGAATTATTTCAAGCATTTTGTAATGTGCAGTATGGAGAAAGTAGCACCGTTTATGAGTATGAAATTTGAGCAGGTAGATATCTACAGTGCGGTTAATGTCTAGAAGCATGTTAAGCGAAGTGCTGTCAAAAATTATCTTGAGTTTGGATATTGTATCAAAATTGTCTAAGCGTACACCACATATATCATGTACAGAGGCATCTGCGTCACCGATTATAGATTCTCGTATAGATACTGATTTGAAAGTAGTACATTCTTGTTCTCTGCATAATTTACAAGTGGGATATACATCAGTATGGTTAAATGTTGATTTGTTACTTTGTAAGCTGTATGTTCTAGTAACTAATTTCAGTTTGATAGGTAGACTATACAATTCTGTTTTTGAGGCACTTTTATGTGTTTTTTTACTTTTATAGATGTCCTTATTTAAGCATGAAAGTGTTTGGTATAACTTAGATTTGGTTATAATTTTATCTTCCCAGTCGAACGTTGATTGCTGCATGCATCTTGGATTTTCATTATTGTTGTGTATAGTTACTGTTCAGTCAATTTATTGTGTCTGGTAGATCATATTTGGAAAGTACTCTCTTGATTTCAATAAACCAGCTATTACTGCTATTATATCTAACTGTTATTTATCTCATTGTAATTAGTTTTTGTCCGCACTTGTATCTGATTGGCTACATACGTTGTAGTAGAGAGTTAATGCTTTTGTATGTATGTGTGCTTCTACTGGGAACATTCCGGATAATATAAACGCTACCGAGTCCGCTGCATTGGTCGGTATATATAATATATGTTTCAGGATTTTTCTGTGAAAAGCTTATATGTTGTCATGGCTTTTTGATGTTGGTAGTATGACTTCAATACCATAGGTTAAGACCGGCAGTTGTATACATGTTTCAGGATCTAGACCGTTTTCACAGTGAAGACCAGCTGTATATCGTACGTCTGGCTTTATTAATGTTTCCATTGACAGTTTCTTTGACAGTGTTTTCAGTTGATGTTGATCGTATTATTCACAAGTGCGTTGCTTTATCTGTAATGTTCATATTCCCGTTTTTCACCTTCCATTCATGTCCATTCATATCCAACATTGTCCGAAAATTAATGTATGACTCTTTGCAGGTTGTAGTTGATATCGTTCCATCTTACTGTATTCGACAGCGATGTTTTCAATATTTGCAATTCGTAGGGATTATTGCTAAGTAGGGCAACATAGCAGTCCCTTTTTTCAAACATAAGTTCTTTAATTATGACGATTTCATCCTCCATGAGTTTGTGATAATCTGCAGTGCATGATGAATTGTTACTGTGTTCGGCTAAGTGTCAAAAATGTTCTCTGAATCCTGTGAAAACTTTATCACCAGAATAAGTGATATCATCATTTATATCTTCAATACATTGCAATTGTGTCTTCCTTTGCTTATTTACCAGCTTATGAAACAGTTTAGTGACCGCAAATTTGGCGTTCATTATTTCATCACGATCGATCAACCCTCTTTTTAGTAGGGAGGCAAGCACCTATAAAAATGAATTATGTTCAACCCGAGAGAGCAAAAGCAACGACTACTTTAAATCAAGCATGATATCATCCTGAACACGAATCTGGTGTCGGTCAATCAAATCAGGCGGGACAAGGCCATTTTTGGCGTCAATGAGTGCACATGGGTCAAGTGAGTGCAAAGCTCACACTATTTTTATAATACAATATGTACTTGCATAACATTACAGAAAATTACGTTTTATTGGTGATTATTGTTTTATGGGGCATATACAAAGCGATTCAGTTTGCGGGGACGTCTCTATCGTTGAGTGTATCAACATATTCAAGATGGCTGCCAAGCATCAATATTTAGCCAGAAATATGTACATATGTGATGAGTGAATATAAATAGGCACTTGAATCTTGATCGGACGGACGCAGAAAAACCTTTGGATAGTTACCATGTATTAATTTTGACCATGGATGGAAGCTATCAAATCAATATGAATACCAGATGGACGCCAATATTCATCAATATCAGGCAGCATTATCTACACTGTGGTGGACCATATCTTGGAACTAAGCTAGATATGAACATATTAGTTTTATTTTCATCTGAGATATGATATTGAAATATAGATCAATATTTACGCTTTTTCTGAAATAGCGTGTTTAATTAAAAATTGCTGCCATATTTTCCAAAAACTCGACAATTATTGGATATGTTTACTTTTGCTTTACTTATTAATACTTCTTCATTCTGTTAGATGGTTAAATCAGTAAGTTGGACACACTTGATTTTGAAGTCATTTGTAGTTTTGTTTATTCAAAATGGTCGCCTCATTTAGGCTATATTAACATGGTGTTGTACTGGTAATTGCGTGTTTCTTTTCATTTACTTTTAAATTTATTTTTGGGACAAATTCACATGTGTCCTGACTAGTAGTTCGCTGATGATATACTTGGTGATGATCGAATTAGGTTACACTCGTTGTAAAGTCAGAATTTTAAAATATATGTCATGTTTGTTTTAAATATATTGTATGTTATGTTATCTCAATCACTTTAGACTTAATTATAACATGTCGTTAAAACAATTAATGTAAAATACAACAATTATCCAAGTATTTATTAAAGTTTCTGTTTATGTGTCTATTCATACATCCACGAGTGGATATGCCCAAAGACATACCTTTAAATTACACTGAACTATTTAAAAATTGTCCCATGTAAGTCTGTATAAGGCAGATCAGCATATTCTATTTCAGCAAAAACTATCCGCACGATTGAATGGGTAATCATCGCTGTTAAATGGAAATGTATTGTCAATTAACATATATTATCATCGTGCCGTGCACTGCACTGAAATCAATATTGACAGCGTATATACGTGCCACATATATAAAACATATGTTGTAACGAATGCTCGTGATTTAGAATCCTCAGATCAGGTATGTGTCAATATTTAGCTTTATTCGTTTCGCTTCCAGGTTAGCTCAAAGCCGGTTAGTTGAAAATCCAGTCACGGGAATTGCGGTTTTGGACATGCAAATTTTTGTTTGGTTGATTTGTGTACATTAGTTATCCATGAATCGCAATTTCGTCAGAGACATATGGGTACAATGATATGCTCTATATACTTAACAAAGCACTACCCAAATACGTGCATGTGAACATAAGTGTCTCTGTTTGGTTTCTTATGATCATATTTATATGTCGTATGTTGGTGTGTATAGACACGGACAATGGAACGTTCTGATAAAGTTCTAGATTAGCATAGCATAATCAACCATGTTCATTTGAAACAAAGTAACATATTAATAAATGTAACATATTATATATTATATTACACATATGGTTGTGATAGTACAATACACAGTTATGACACTTATACACATACCATGTAAGGACATTATATGACTATGTCATTTATGACAGTATATGATATTCCCCAGAAACAGCGCCCTTCATAACTGTGATACATATGCATACATCTGCATTCAATGTTGACTGCAATATGACCGCATAATAAATTTATATAACTTTTATTATTTCTATATACCAAACAATCTCATGAATGACCTCAACATAATGTTCCATCATGAACTCCTAACATATTAATCTCGATCGCATGAAAGTTTAATATCCATACAATATGTGACTCACAAATACTGAATAATTAAATCCATCCTATTTACATAGCCCATGCCTACCTGTATATGGCTTGGATGACACCATGTATTGAATTCTTAGATATAGAGAGTAATGTGAATATTACTTACAAATACTGGTTATTAACTTATTCCTACATATACTTACATGTCCTAGTACATGGCTACCGGTATATGACTACTTAAATGATATGTCATCCAAAAGTTATTTTATTTTGGGCAATAAAAACATCATACGTCGTATATAAACTGAGATTCGATGACCATGATCACACCATTGAATCTTCATTTTTACAATATGTATATGTTATATAATTCCCCAATGTTCAAGTAATTGATTTTGTCTCTTGCTACACCGACAATCACGCTCGCATTTGATATTATATGTCCATGTGCCATGTGATATTATATGTATATGCCCATATTATATGGCCATGTGCAGTGTTTCCAAGTTATTGGTATCCATGTTCATGCTATATTTGTCAATACTACGATTTTGTTATAATAATAAATGTGTCGATAAATATTGTTCAAGTATAGATGGTGGGAATATAACGTATTCAAACGTAATATAATGGATATTCCCATGTCAGTGGACATTAGCATAATACTTATATAACTCAGGATGCAATGGCGTATTTTCTTTTTCATATCCAAAAAGTTAAGCATACTTCTTCACTATGAAAAAACGCTGCTTTCATTATTTGGGAAGTGAATAATGGTAGTTGTCACTTAGCGAGCCAAGTTCAGAATTCTTCAACTTTCCTTTGATATGTCAATCGCTGTGCCTACCCTTTCGTGTACCGCATTATTAAATTGACACAATGCAATCTTCATTGGACACTTTATAATGAAATGTCAATCATTCCTCATTTGTATGCCCCACCACGATAGTGGAGGGGGCATTTAGTGTTACCCTTGTCTGTCTGTCCCGTTCGTCCGTCACAGACCTGAAACTTGGTATGTTGCTTCCTTATGCTGAGTATATGTGCAAAGTGTTTACTCAACCCCGGTCATGGATTATCTCCCTGTTTTCGAGCTGGTACATGAGTAACGGCGAGCAGTGATGTCTACGTGCATACATACATTAGGTATACAGTATGCATATGTTTTCAAAGTACGCAGGACATGCCACATAAATCTTGCCCACATATATGGTCCACATACATCCAACGGAGGAATCAACTATATGTCTCCCTGTATTACAGATGCTCCTGAATCGGTCAATGTGACAGGTAGTAGTCCATTCACAGCCAACGGGAACCAGCTGACACTAATATGTGCCTTTGTGGATGGTAACCCGGAGTTGACGTATATCAGTTGGAGACGGACATCCATGACGGGTACAGTTACTCAGCCAGCGTCTACCCACATCACCCTGGTGTTCACGCCCACGTGGGACGACGACGGCAACACCATCACGTGTACAGCCAACAACAGTGTCGGGGCGGTGACAAGTGGGCCCTTCACACTGGACCTCCACTGTATATATGACCTCCACTGTATAGTATTCTCTGTTTTAATGCAGAAATATATTGTTATATTTCATTATCGTTTACCTGGGGAAAGGTACATAGTTCTTTTGTGATTGCAAGGTCACATTTTCAGTAGCTTACACTATTCGGTGTAAATGTTCAGAAGCTCCAAAATGCAGCTGATGCAGCAGATTATGTACTAACAATTATTGCATATATCGGACTTTGCATTTCTCATTATTCAACGGCACCTTACTCACGGCTCCCGTATCATTATATTGTGCAGACAGTCGACACACCGTTTGTCTGTCCAAGATTTGTGCTAAAAGTATTCGGTTGCATACGAGGGTAATCCAATCAATAGTGAAAATGAATATGTAAGTTCATAATTATATAGTGTGTATATCTGAATGAAATGTGGCATGTCGCTATACTGACAATTCGTCAATGACATCACATTATAGTATGTCACTGTTAACTGTATTGTCATTTTTAAATTTGCTGCGTATATCAGAAAAGGATAGGTCGGAAAATCTGTTTAATGGCGACGCGCCCCGACTACTGTCCTGACGAGTACGGCCACCAGTATAATGCAGATATCACCACGGTTACATTACTGACAGTCCCGTGGCCGCGGTGCCTGAATGAGACTTCACAGTAACGGAGGGCGCCCGACTGCTGCCCTGACGTGTACGGCCACACGTATAATGTAGATACCACCGTAGTTACATTACAGACAGCGCCGTGGCCTCGATCCGAGTTGGAGATGTCACAGTAACGGAGGGCCTCCCGACAGCCCTGACGTGTACGGCCACCAGTATAATGTAGATATCACCGTGGTTACATTACAGACAGCGCCGTGGCTTCAATCCCGGGTGGAGATGTCACAGTAACGGAGGGCTCGCCGACTACTGCCCTGACGTGTACGGCCAACAGTAAGCCGGCCCCCACCTTCACCTGGTACAAGGACGGTAAGGCTACACTGGAGAGTGGACCGGGGACCGGGGCCGGCAACCAGTGGACATACACGTACAATATCCAGGATGTACATCGTGGTCGGGCCGGCCGGTACCGGTGTCAGGTCGATAACGGAGTCAGTTCATCGAACAGCACGGACATGGAGCTGATCGTGCAGTGTAAGTTACTGTCAACCTCTGCTAGCACAGTTGTGAGTCAGGTGTGTCTGCGCAGGAATGCATTACAGATTGTACTGAATTAAAGTCGATACTGAATGATAGTCGATTATCCACTGAATCACGATAATTATGTTTAAATAAATGTAATATCTTTAATTGCATATTCATATGAATATGTTGGTTTACGATTATTTGTTACAAATTGTGTTTTGTTAACCAGATGTGCATTGATCGCAGAATCTAATGATTTTAGTTTGTTACTAAAATAGGCATATCTATATGTAGCGTTTTGTGAAATGTCGTTGTTATTTTGTTTGTTTATAATTGCCTGTTGTTTAGTTGTGATATAAATACTCGTGTTGGGGATAATGTCCAATTCAGATCCCCCAGATGTTGTGGCTACGGCGACAGTGAATGGTCAGTATGTGGAACTGGCGTGTTCACGATCTGGTGTTCCCAGCATCTACCTGTACTCAAACTGGGTGCAGACGTGGCCGGGGTACGGGGAGATAACTCGCTCCATCCTGGAAGCGGCCGCAACGCTCCGACTGTCCAACATGACTTATGCACATTCTGGTGTATACACATGCCGGGTCAGCAACGGGGTAGCACCGTATGGCACCAGTGAGCTCATCAGGACAGCTTCTACTGCGGCTCTGACAATCAAATGTTCGTGCTACACACTATTATACAATAATCATGTTATTTACAATTCGTTATAACTACAACATACGAGCACCTCAGTTTGTTTTTGGAGAATTTGAAAACATTTAAATAAACAGTTTGAACAATAAAAATATATGAATGGCCGTTCTACAGTCAGTAGAAATTCATGGACTGAGTGTTGCTTGATGATGAGCAGCCATTATATTGCATGACCAATACATATTAAAGTCTTACATGACACCACATCCGCATATTTAATAGAAGAAAGCACGGTTCTAGAAGATAAAATTGTACACAAAGAAATACACTACATGCCATGACAACGCCTGATACGGTCGGAAAAGTAAATCATATACACGTACTGCTAAGTATAGTTGTAGCGGACCACATCGGAACAGGTTTGTACCTAATCAGCATTTGATTCAAAGATAATTGTTTTGTAAATGTTATGGGATACATGTATTACATATATATGGGCCGCGCTCTGTGAAAACCAGCCTTAATGACAACGTCATGAAAGCATGAAAATGACGTCGCAATGTTATGCTTAAATTTACAAACGTCACGTCGGATTTTGACACCTGAAGTCGTTGCGTCATTGAAATAAGTTGTCCTATTTATAGCCGTACGCTTTACTAATTGTGGCTCACAAATACGTTAATGGCTCGTTAATGTTGGATACGCGTGGCAGAATTGTACATTTGTTTTCGTAGTGGTTCAGAAAGTTGTCTTTTTTTTCGGTTTCTTTCAAAGAAACACGTAGTGATTTTGTCGATTATTTTTTATAAAAATGGGCATATTATTACAAACTATTTTTTTATAATATTTACGGACGACTTGTGCCCTGACATTTGAAACTAAATAACCATACGACCGGTATTTTTTAGATAACACATCACAAAATCAGTACCATGTAATCATATTGCGAATATTTCTTTTAAACTTTAATTTATAATTATTTATACAACACTTACACTCAAACGCGAGAACAAGTGTAGTCGGCGTAGACGGAGGCGTCTGTATGTTTCTATTTTTGGTTGAAACCGGAATACTCAAAGAAAACAAACTTATCCTGTCTGGCGACCACCATCAGATATACATGTATATATATATATATTATGGGGGCCCAGCGATATAATCTATATTCTATCGTTCTCAGACCCTGAGCTGAGAAGTTTAAATATACAAAAATACAAAACTACTATATAGTTTGGTTTTTTTATACTTTATATGAAAATATTGCAATATAATCTCAATTTTAAACTTCTCAGCCTTTGAGACTAGGAATTTGTCAAAATAATGCTTTTTGTACCAAACCGCTATATCACAATCCTCATAAGTCTGATAGACTCTTGCCTGAATGGTTTCTCTATTTTATGATATCTCTTTAAGGCCCAAACTCTATTTGCCCCACACTTTCCACACACTTGATACATAGCACAAGTACCCTTTCCACACACTAGGCATGGTTTCAAGGGTGTATTATTTTTTACTCTAAACTTATGAGTTGCACAGTAAATTGAGTTTTTCACTGATTTTATCGTGCATAGTTTATCCGAATGGATATTTTTGTATTGGCACATGTTTATGTTTATTTCTCCCATTTTTTTTACATTATATATACAATATTTTTTCTATTAAATAAAAAAATATTATTATAATAAACCAAAGATTAAAAAAAAAAATGAGTTCTACAGATGTACAAGATATTCTGAAACTGTATCGTGATAGAGTTATTAATGATGAAATCTTCAGAGGCTAAACCATCTGTGGAAGAAAACCGTAGGGAAAGACGTAGAAAAAAGAAGCAAAGAAGGAAAGAGAAACTTAACCAAACAAAGATTGAAAAACCAATCCCAGCTCCACGATCCATAAATCGTGGAAAACCAATTCCAGCCCCACGATCTATAAATCGTGAAAAACCAATTCCAGCCCCACGATCTATAAATCGTGAAAAAGAATTAAAATTGACTGACAAGCCATTGTGTGCTTATTTCAAGTCCTATGAAATCAATGCAAAGAAATATAAAGATCCTTATGTTCTATTCGATGAAAAACAATCTGCTATAATAAAACAAATCAATAAAGATATAAAAGAATACAATGGAATAAAATTTTCAATTGGCATTTCTTTAAAGTTCTTCAAAGATGAAAACGGTGGAGAAAGAAAGTATGTCTTTGGACAAGCCCATGGAGAACAAAGTGCTGTTTTTGATGGATCTAAAGTAGTTGAATTTTATAATAATCAAACTTCTTATCTGCAAACTTGGATTGAAAAATTTACAAATACAGCATCAGGCCTAGAGATTGAACACTGTATTAAACTATACTTAAACATTGCAAAATATGAACCACTCAAAGGTTCTTCATATATTCCTTTACCCAAACCATTGTTGAATAAAAAAGCAATAATCAATGTAAAGAATAATGATAATGAATGTTTGAGATGGGCTCTGACATCAGCTATATACCCTGCAAAAAGTAACCTTAATAATATTTACAGTTATACAAAAAACAAAGACAATTTGAACTTGAAGGACATCGATTTTCCAACCCCTAAAACCCAAATACCAAAAGTCGAAAAACAAAACAATCTTGCAATAAATGTTTATGGATACATAATAACAAAAAAGACAGAGAAAATAAGCATATTCCCATATTACATATCAGATCAACCAACAGAATTGAATAGAATTAATTTACTATTAATATCACAAGACGATGAAGTTAATGAAGAAGGTGAAAAAACGCAATATCATTACTGTTGGATTAAAAATCTAAACAGACTACTCGTCAATCAAAACAAGCATAATGAAAAAACATACTTCTGTGAACGTTGCCTATACGGCTTCTCACAAGAAGACTTACTACTAACACATAAAGAAGATTGTGAAGGTATAAACAAAACTGCAACCAAAATAGAAATGCCCTCAAAAGATAAAAACCATATAAAATTCAAAAACCATCAAAACCAATTACCAGTTCCATATGTAATCTATGCAGACTTTGAAAGCATAATAACCCCTGAAAACAAACCTGCTGGTGACAAATCAGAAATAACAAGTGAACATGAAGCTTGTGGTTTTGGATATCAAGTTGTGCGGTATGATGGCAAAGCAGAAAAAACAGTAATATACAGAGGTGAAGATGTAGTTGAAACATTCTTAAATCATTTGAAATGTGAAACAAGCAACATCAACAACACTTTTACCAATCCAACTCAAATAAGAATGACAGAACAAAACACCAAAGATTATGAAAGTGCAACCCATTGTTGGATATGTGAAACAGAACTAAACGATACAAAAGTAAGAGACCACTGCCATTTCACAGGTAAATACAGAGGTGCCGCACACAAAAACTGCAACCTACAACTCAAAATAAAACCAGGCACAACTAAAATCCCTGTAGTATTCCACAACCTAAAAGGATATGACAGTCATCTTATAATGCAAAAAATACACACAGCAAACAGCAACATAACTTGTATTCCAACCAACGCTGAAAAGTACATCTCATTTAGCATTGGACAACTCAAGTTCTTAGATAGTTTCCAATTCATGCCTTCATCACTTGAAAAGTTAGTAGATGCAACAGATAAATCAGATTTTAAAATAACCAACAATGTCTTCAAGAATAAAACAAATCTACTTTTACGTAAAGGAGTTTACCCTTATGAATATATGAACAACAAAGAAAGATTCAATGAAACACAATTACCATCTATAGATAAATTTTACAGCAGTCTTACAGATGAAAGTATCAATCAAAAAGACTATGAACACGCAAAAAAGGTATGGAAAGAGTTAAATTGTAAAACCCTTGGAGATTATCATGATTTATACCTTAAAATTGATATTGTTTTACTTGCTGATGTATTCCAAACATTTAGAAAAACATGCACAAACGCATACAAACTTGACCCATTACACTACTATACAGCTCCAGGTCTATCATGGGATGCTCTACTAAAAAACACACAAATAGATTTAGAACTACTAACAGATATTGATTTGCATTTATTCATAGAAAAAGTTATGCGTGGCGGTATAAGTATGGTATCCAAAAGACATGCAAAAGCAAACAATCCTCTTGTAGCTGATTACAATCCAACTGAAGAAAACAATCACATCATGTATTACGACGCAAATAACCTATACGGATGGGCAATGAGTCAACCTTTACCGTACTCCGGTTTCAAGTGGAAACCCTTAAACTGTAGAAACACAGTTGCTCAACCAAAACCAGGCAAAGGTTTAATCCTTGAAGTAGACCTAGAATACCCAAAAAGCCTACATAAACTACACAACGATTATCCACTTGCACCTGAGAAACTAGCAGTAAAAAAAGAATGGTTATCAGAATATCAAACATAACTTCTTAACAATAGCAATATGATAAACATAGAGAAACTTGTCCCAAATCTAAACAACAAAAATAAATATGTATTACACTACAGAAATCTACAGTTGTACATATCTCTTGGTCTAAAACTCACTAAAGTACATCGAGCCTTAGAATTCAATGAAAAACCATGGATGGAACCATACATTCGTCTAAACACCGAATTAAGTAAAAAAGCAAAGTCTGCATTTGAAAAAGATTTCTATAAACTAATGAACAATGCTGTTTTCGGAAAAAAAACTATGGAGAACCTACGAAAAAGATCAGATATCAAACTAGTAAGAACAGATGGAACCGAAAACGAAAGACTAAGAAAAATCATAGCTAAACCTAATTTCAATAGACGTGTCAAATTCTCAGATGAATTATCTGCTATACATGTAAACAAAACTAAACTAACGCTAAACAAGCCAATCTATGTTGGCATGTCTGTCTTAGACTTATCAAAACATCTAATGCACGACTGGTACTATAACAAACTTAAAAAGAAGTATAATGAAAATTGCACCTTGTTGTATACAGACACCGACAGTTTATTAGTTGACATCAAAACAAAAGATGTATACAAAGATATGTCTAAGATGAAAGATGAATATGACTTCTCTGATTATCCAAAAGACCATCCACTTTATGATGAAACAAACAAAAAAGTAATAGGCAAAATGAAAGACGAATGTGTTGGCACTTCAATAGCAGAATATATTGGTCTACGCCCAAAGCTATACTCTATATTACGAGCAGACGAACAACTCATCAAGAAAGCAAATGGAGTCACAAAATATGTAATAAAAAAACAAATAAACTTTGAAAATTACAAAGATGCACTTTTCAACAAGAAAACATACACTCATTACATGAATATGCTACGCTCCATACACCATAAAATATACGGACTAACAATGAACAAAACAACACTCTCACCACTCGATACAAAACGATACATTGCACCCGATGGAATCATGACATACGCGTTTGGGTATCAGCCGGAACAATAAGAAGCTCTTCCTTTTACAAGCCTCTCTTTGGTGCCGGTGCCTTTAAATAATACACTCTTATACCTTGGGTAATAAAATGATAATCAATCTTGTGAATATCAACACTCATTTATCGGGGTCAGTAGCTCTACGTCTGCCTCCGCCTTCTTGTTCTCCAGGTTGGTATAAATATCTTAAGTTTACAGTAGGACAGATGGGGTCGTCTTTTAATGTTTTAATTTCAATTGGAGAGGGTTTTTTCGTCTCCGAATTTATTGCAGCGATTACCGCTGGTAGTCTCTTAACCCATTCCCTATTTCGTTTATGAGGATTGTCCAACTCCTTAGCATACTGATAACCAAACAATCTTTCCGCTAGTGTCCTATTAAATCTTTCAACAATGGCTTGGTCGCGATGAATTTCTCTTCTACCGCGCCTTATATTTACATTATGTTTATCCATGAACTGTGTAACAGCACCCATAAATTCTCTCCCAGGGTCTACTTGTAATAATTTTGAATATGTTAGTTTTCTTTTATAAATATTTTCAAAAGCTTTAGCAACTTCCTTGCTGTCCTTTGAAGTCAGTGGTTCTGCCTCTTTATATCTACTAGCAATATCAACAACAGTCAATGCATACTTATATGTTTTTCGACCAACAGTGTCATGTGGTAGGAATAATAAATCCGCTTGATGAACTTCATTCTTGTTAGAAACATCAAACTTTGGCCTCACTATTTTCTTTGGTGCAGGTAAATAAATCTGCCATACCGCTTGTTTCTTTAAGAAATTCAATGCTTCTTTATCACTTAGTTTAGCTGCCTTTGCTAATTTCTTAACAGCTGTTAAACCTTTCCAAAATCCTTTAGGACTGTAATAAATTTTCTCCATTTTTTAATTTCTATTTAAGATACATTTCTATAACATAAAACACAAAAATGAATCAACAAATCACACTAGCCAAGTTTGAAGAAAGGCACAAGGAACAAAATGAATACAACACAATTAAATGGGCAGATTTAAAACAGAATGAAATCTATACTATTACAGATTACAGATGTGTGGATACTATTAATGGTGAAGCTATGATTTTAACATTAAATGATGACACTGAAGCATGGACACCACTCTCTCTTAAATCTAAAATTGAACAAGCTAAATCTAAAAATAAGGAGTTGCCATACTATGTAAGACCATTAGGGTTGAAGCCAAGTAAAAACAATACGAAAAATAAGTATCATGCTTTTGATTTTGTCTGTTGAAAAACTTGTAAACCCTATTTTTTTTTTACCCAACCGCACTCAAATGAAAGTCAAAATTTAGTGCCCATTTATATTTTTTAACATGTCTGTTTTGATTTGCTCTCGTAGTATTTTTTTTTCTTCAACAGAAATCTCAAACTCTATAGGTTTTCTAACATCTGCTTTCATTTGTTCATATTTATCCATCTCTCCCATGATCAATTTAATTCTTCATCAGATACATTACCATCTTGTAATGCAGTGGAAAACTTTATTTGCAATAGAATTAAGTTTTGCCATTGCAAGTATACATATTTCATCATGTTTTTCAGCCTTTTTCAGTAGCTTAGTATTAACAAATTTGCTTGTTAATGCAAATGCACCACATATACTACCCGCAATACCAAGGCCCAAGGAAATGGACACTCCTACAACAGTTAATAATAGCCCGGCACTCGTCCCACCCATTACCAGACCAACAGTAGTTAATCCAGACTGAACACCATTTAATATGTTCAGAGCTCTTTTATATTTATTTCGTATTGTTTTTCTTGTCTCAACCTCATTTTCTAGCTTATGTTTTAAAGCACTTATTTCACTAAGCCTATAATGTTCTGTTCTATTCTCCTCAACTGGTAGCGGTGGATACAGTTTATTACTCATTTTATTTTTTATAATTTTTAAAATTTAAATATCTAATTCAATCAATACATTTACAATTGAAATGGAAGCTCTACTATATGTTGTAAGTGAAACAAAATTTAATACACTTCCAGAAGCAAGCTCGATTGGAGTTGGAAATATTGTATATGCCGAGCGCTGTCCTTTATGTTTTGTTAAAGTTGCATTCACATTTGGGGCGCCATTAATACTAATCCCAATTTTTACTTCATCGGTTGCAAATCCATCTCTTGTGACACTGCATAAGCCCATTCGTAAAACTCTCCCACTACACAACATAGTATAACCACAGTTTTCATGCGCTGAACCAGAAACACCATTTCCAAATGCAAATTCATAAGAGCCATCACGTAATGGCCCAGATTCTTCTGCCCATACAGTTATTATAGGTTTACCTTGCTTAAGGTCATGTATTGTTTGTTTTAGGTTTGGGACATACATTTTATCTCTTACAAGAGTAGCAAACTCATTCATTTTCTTTTTAATCAACTCATCGCCTGTATCACTATATGATTTTGTTGCGTGATAATTTGTATCTCCATATATAGACATTTTTACTTTATTGTTTATCTTATTTCAAATACAATAAAAATTGGCAGTCCGTGATTATTTAATAAATTATTACTATTGTCTCTGACTTCAATTCCCAACTCGTCTATGATACCACTTTGTAATTTTCTATATTCCGGATATTGAAATGATATTGTATTCGATTCCCCAAACGTAGTTTTGCTGATGGGTACAGTACAAATAATGTTACTTATATTTCCATCTAATAGATTGTGAGATGAACTGACTTGATTCAGATAAATATAAACAGATTTGGTAGCAAAATCAACTGGATTGACGCTTGTATAAGTACCACTATCCAACTGTGGATATATGTCAAAACCTAGTAATTTAAGTATATTTTCAAGAATATTAACCTCGTGTCCGGTTGTAACTGTAAAAGTACATCTCCCATTAGATTTATTTACACTAAGTGACAAAGCGGCATTACTTAATAAATTACTTAATCTATCAAATGAATATAATCCAGCGGGAATTGTCACTGCAGTTGGTCTAGCTCTAACAGTAGACCACTCGTATGTTTCATCCTGCAAAATATTGTACCAACCAACCCAGTATGTAAGACTTTTCAAACCAATTTCTCGCTTAGAATCCGTATTATCAATATATTCTTGTAATGGAATTGGTTTTGTAATGTCAGTTAAAGTTATATATATTTTTTTTTTATATATATATATATTTATATATTAAAAAAAAACAACAATGGCATTCAAATTTAATAAAGATGCAAACTACAATGTCAACCATATATATGCTTTGAAAACGGTTCCAATGTTATACAATGTTGATGTTTATGTTACAAAAAATAAAAGTTTCAAAGCTACATATTCCAACGCATTAGCGGGGTATCCAAACCCCTCAATAACTGGTAATGTCTCAAACAACAACAAAGCATATAACAATTGGTTGAATAATCAAATGGGGTGGTATCAGAATCAATTTAACTTTGCAATATGGTGTGCTACTTGTGGGTGTGGTGTATCATATAACCAGCATTTAACAATTACAAATGATCCGTTTTTGAGATCCTTATATGAATTTCATATTATGTATCAAACACTTCGAATCTTAGCTCAAATGAAAGTTCCTTTACCAGATGATCACAGCTATTGTTGGTATGATAATAATTTTGACCTTTCAGCTTACCATAGAATATGCACTGAATTTGGTATTAATCCAAATAAGGATTTCAGACAAAAAATAGACCATGGTAATCATAATCTTGGTGGTTTTACAATGTTTATGAAGCCTTCAGGGGGTTATAGATTGAGCCATGGAGGTAGAGAAGCACCATTTTTTGATGTACACGATTCTTTTACCCATCACGTCGATATTACTAATGCTTGGACTAGTTTTGTTCTAGATAATTCAATTGGGTTCACTCAAGCTGGAGTTGAACGATTAAATGATAGTATTAGAGTTTATGTGTGGTCAATTCTTGGAGCTCAATCTCAAACAAGAACTTCCATTATTGGTACTGGGACTGCATTTGATGCGCAAAAACAATATTTAGCCAATGTTAATGATGCAATTAATAGAGCTGTAGACTTACCCACAATAATTTCAAACTATCAAAATGTACTAAAATATGCAAGGTCAAAAGTTGATTTTGTATATGGAATTGGTTTGTATATGGCCCCAAGCAACATGGATTTGCAGATAGGAAGTATTCAAAATTACAATAATTTAATTGTAATTGCAAGTGGTGATCAAACTGTGGGGTTTAATGGTGATGTAAATAGTTTACCAGTTCCACCGCCTGTACAAACCCATGAAAAAAGTATTGTTAAACCTTTGGATGTTAAACCTTTGAGTGTTCCTCCTTTGAGTGTTAAGCCAGTTTTTGAAACTGAAAAAATAGAAGCAGTCAAACATGAAAATTATAAAACTGCACTAGTCACTGGTAGTATTGCAGTTGGGTTAGGACTACTATTATTTTACTTTCGAGATAAAATATAATCCTTAGCGGCCATATAAAGAAGCCCAGCAACTGCAATAATCAAAACCCATAAATTATTTGCTAGCCATCCAATAGCCTTTCCTGTTGCATTCAATATCCAAGATACTATTGATCCAATAATTCCGGGTAATGCATCTACAGCCTTCCCTGCTAGCATACCCAGTAATGAACTTAGATGTTTTAATTGTTTTTTTATCCATTCTTTAGCTCCACCTTTTCCTGGTGGTTTGGGAGCGGCTGCACTACCACTTGCACCTCCAGTAATACTTAAAATTAAAGTAGAGATTATAAACCCTATAGCTGTCAAAACAGAAACAATAGTTATCCCCTGTTCTTTGAAGAGGGTTTTGAGTCTTTCTCTTAAAGTGGTATCTTTGTGTAATATTCTATCGAGGGTCTCTTTTATTCTGGATACTTGAGTTCTTAAATTTTCTCTATCAACTGAAATCGCCTCAAGACGTGCTTCACGCTCAGATACAATATCAGCAATTTCTTTTTCGACACGGTCTGCATCTGGACTGTCTGAATCAAATGTAGTTACAGCTGCCAGCTTTAACACTGCAGCATCTTTATTTTTATCCAATTCATTTAACTTGGCAAGGTTGTTGGTTAGTGAGCCTCTTGATTGTTGCAGTGCTTTGTTTAAGGCTTTAAGTTCTCTTAATGGTAAAGTTTCAAAATCATGTGTAATTGTAGTTGATGTTTCTTTTGATAATGTATCAATGAGTTCTTTTACATGTGTTTCTGTTTCATCAACTGTACTTGGTAATTCAGACATTTCTATGTTTTCAAGATCTGGTATTTTGTTTTCTATACTAAGTAAATTAGCAGCTGTTTCTACTGATATAGGGTTACGAGATGCTCTAGCCGCTTTCCATAAACGAGTTAATTCTGTTCCACCTTTACCAGTGAAATTGGTTAAAATTTTTGAGGGGGTTCCTTTGTAGCTTATTTGGGTATTTTTAAAATAAAGGGTGTTGTCCTTAATATGTAAAAATGGTAAATATTTTTTAGTAAATTCTTCATCCAACTGCTGCTTAAAGGTCTCTCTATATGGTTCTAAGTTATTGGCACGACCTTCCCACTGCGACTCTGGAGTCTCAGATTGGGTAACAATGTTTTGAGGGTCTAGAATAGGAATAGACGTTGCTTCGTCTGGATCATACGTTTGATTATCATAATGCATAAAATCTCCTTCTCCACCTTCGGCCATTATTTATTATTTTATTTTAAAGTATGTAATTTAAAAATAAAATTAAAAAAATGACGACATACGGAAGAAAACTTAATCCCTACAGACATTTGAGAGAGCCTCTCAGTGTAAAAGGAATTAGACAATCAGTTACAATAACAAATAATCCATCTACAATTGATCAAAACCAACAGCTTTTAGTGCGATTCCCAAATTTAGGCCCAAATGATTTAATCGTACCTGGAACAGTTCGTTTAGCTTTTACAATTGCATTAACCTCCACTGATGACAATCGCCGAGTGGTTCAAAATCTTGGTCGTGCAATCGTCAAGAAAACAACTATTAAAATATCTGGTAATGAAATTTTATCAATCGATGATTCAGATGTGTATTACATCTATCGTGATCTATGGAAGACACCTCCAGAGCGAAATAATATGGTTTATCAAGGTATAGATACTAGTGCAGGTTCAAAAGTAACAAAATTAAGAACTGGAGCAGCAAATGCTGGTTCTGGAAACGTTGAAGATAAAGCTATCGCAGATACATTTGGTAATCGATTTTATATACCATTAGATTTTGAACTTCTTGAAGCCCATATGCCTTATTATCAATCTGGTTTGGGTGATAGGCTCGAATATGAACTTACATTTAATGATTATTCAAGGGTAATAATAGCCACAGGTGATTTAGTTGCTAATTATGAAATTAATAATATAAGTTTAGAATTTGATATGGTCACAGAGCCTAATTTAGCGACAATGGTAAAAAATCAATACATGGGACAAATGTCAATTTTGTATGATAGAATTCTTAGGCATCGAAGGATACCTAAAAATAAAAGTGATTCTATATGGAATATAAATTTGAATACCCCTGCTAGGTCCATGAAGGGAATTTTAATGGTATTTGAAGAACAAATCATCACCTTTTGCAAGAGAAAGTGAAACATTCTATAATCCAAAAATAAATAATGTTGAAGTAACAATTGAGGGTGTGCCTAATCAACTATACAGTCAAGGGATGAAAGCATATAATATGTGGGATGAAATACGCAAACACTTTGCCGGCGGAGATATTAATGATCCGATAGTGAATGTTGTCAGTAAAGAATTTAATGTGTCCAGTGTGACAATTGGCAAATATCTTACAAAACAATATGCACTCTGGCTTGACTTAAGAACAACAGATGATAATAGTTTACATGGGAATGGACGGAGAATAGAAAATGCGAGTGAAGGTATTACAATTCAGATTACTAAAGAAGCTGAAGCTGCAGGTGTAATAAATATATATTTATTTATAATTAAAGATGCGCAATTAAATATAGATGGAAGATTTGTATCGGCGTTGTATTGATTTGCCAAAGTATGCACATAGTGCAATTGTTTGTGGTCAAACAGGATGTGGAAAAACAGAATTTGTTTTAGGCTTATTAGAGCTTTCACAACAACAAGGAGGTTATAAAGGTTTTTTCGATAATATAGTTATTCTTTGCCCAACTATAACATGGAACAAGGCTTATAAAAACAGAAGTTGGATAAGGGATGTGCGGTGCCCAATCGATAAAAAAATAACGATTGTTAATCCAGTTGGCAGTAATGGCGAAGAGAAACTACAAGATCTGTTAAGATTATTTTTTAATAAATATGCTGGAAGCCCAACATTATATATCATTGATGACTGTTCAGCTACAAAGCAATTAACAAAGAAAAAGGATATGTTGTCACAGCTCGCATTCTCTGGACGACATGCAGAGCAAAGTGTTTGGGTTATATCACAGAGATATAATTCAGTATTAAAAGACTTAAGAGAACAGACAAAATGGCTGTGTATGTTTTATACGCAAGACAGAGATAGTTTTGAGGACTGTTTGAGAGAAAATGATGTTATTTCGACACTAGAGAAAAGAAACAAAATAAGAACTCAGTTATCGAAAATAAAACATTCTAAGTTGCTTATTAGAACTGATCAACCTACTGGTTATAAGTTGCTTAATTAATGCTTAGTATTACTTAGTATTACTTCATATTTTTTATTTTACTTATTTTACTGGGTTTTAACTTGATTTAACTTGATTTAACTTGATTTAACTTGATTTAGCTGAGCAATTCATAGATAACAATGTTAAGAATTGTTCAGCAAATATGTATTGCTTAACATTGTTGAGTTGTTCTAAGAAAATTTAACTTAAATAATTGTATGAATATATGAAATGTTTGAGATATTAATATTCATACAATTATTGATTATTATATTTGGATCGGGTTGGGTTTATTTTAAATTAAAATTTATATTATGCAAAATAAAAATGAATTGTGAGGAACTTATAGAACAACTAAGTGATGATAAAGTATCCAATGATAGTGCTGTAGACGAAGTAAATAATGATAACTTAAAACAACGGTTATCTTCAATTATTTCAGGTGGAAAATCTGTTAAATATTTGGGTAAAGATATAACTATTTCACAACTAGAAGAGTTGTCAAATGAACAAATATTAAAATTGTATAACAGATATGAAAGTAGATTGGGTGCTTCAATGACGAAAACTCTTGGTAATACTATTTTGAATATGTATGCTCTAGCTGTAGGTAATATCTTGCCTATACCAGCAGGAAATCATGATAAACTCGTAGCTGATTTAGAAGGGGATCCATTTGTTGACCATGCTTTGACTAGTACTTGTTGTGAATTATATTTTAGGTTTGGAGCATTTCTAGCACCTATTACTGCAGCGATAACAACATTTAAATATTGTCAATTTAAAAATATAAATGATATAAAAATAAAAAATAATGGAAACGGAGAACATACAACAGATTCCTGATGAAGAAATTCCAGAACAAAAAGATGAGATTAAACAAGTAACAGCAAAGAATCCAAAAAGGGTTGAAGCTGGTAAAAAGGGTGCTGCTGCTAGAAAAGCCAAACAAGAAAGTCTATTACATATGGTACATAAGAAAAAAGTAGATATACAACCTGAAGAACCAGTTATAGTTAAAGTTTATAAAACCTCGAATATAATATATTTTATAGCGGGAATGGGTTTAGTTAGTGGGGTTGTGTTTGGTTGTAAATTGTTCAATCGAAATAAAATTGAAATAAAAGAACCTGAAATGACTAGTGTCGGTGGTGTAAAACACAATCCTCATTTGATGGAGTAAAGAATTAATTAAATTAAATTAAATTTATTATTAAGTAAAATAAAAAAAGATGACGACAATTAATACAGATGGAAAAATAATCGGAAATCTTGCATATCATGCTGCTGTAATAACAGCGCTTGAAATCGGATATGCGCAGATAATGAATAAAATTATAAGACAGGCGGTGCCAAAACTACAACTTGATGGTTATAATATGGCTATGTTAATGTTGGATACTGGGCTTGCTATTGCTACGAGAGATATGCTTGTTAAACAAGGTATAATTCCTGATAATATTTTTAAGTGATAAAAATTATTATATAAACAAAATGTCTGGAATAGCTATGATGGTTGGTGGTGCTTTTGTTAATGCATTGGCGTTTACAGGAAGTAATTTCTTATTCAGTTCATTGGGGAATAATTCTGCGATTGCAGAACGCAAAAGGCATGATAATGCCGTAGAACAATTACAAAAGGCACAGGCACAGTGGGCAGAAAAAAGAACAGAGAGATTAGACTGGATTAATAGTGAAATTAGAAAGCAGAACCACGCTGCTAAGACGTTTGAGGATGTAGATGAAGCTATTAGGGAGTATAATGCTGTTACGGCACCGGTGACAGGTGCACAACAATTACAATCGTTTGGGGGAGAGCCGGTATTGAGTGATTATTATGTACCTTCACATAGTCAAAAGGATAGAGAAATTATATTTATAGTGGGCGGCATGATTGTGGTAGGGATTGTGGCATATAGATTTGCATAATAATGGTTTAATTCAAAGAAAATGGTCCTTGGGTGAAGCCAATGTAGGTGCCTACAAACACCCATAGTTTGATACTACTTATAACAATTATACATTTTTTTTTTACTACCGATGTACAATGTTTTTGAAACATACAATGTATGGTTTACAAGCAACGATAATCGTGTTTAATAACATGTATTTGTTCTGTTCGAGTTATCTGCCAGCCGGTAGACGGGTGGCTCTGACATCACTGATGTATGTGTTCCGCTGATTAAAATTATCTGTTCAGACACCGTATTGAAAAAAGCCTGTATATGTATATTAGTATGCCGCCTTCTCTACCTTTGGGATGCCCCTTGTACATGTTGCGCAATCTATCAAACACATGCTGACAGATATACATTCTTCGTTCTCCCTAGAGAGAACGAGGAATGTGGGGGCTCCCATGGGGGCTGTCAGAAAACTCTGATTTTGTAGGTTTTGGTACGGCATTCACATCTCATGGATGCAAACTGGGCTCGGCTGGTGCCAATTTTCCATCTGGGGTGTATGTGCATTAGATCACAGACACTATGGGCTTTGCTTCCCTGTTATTGTTAGTGCATGTTTTTTCATGAACATAATTTGCTGGCCATGTGTATATAATGCACCTGATTGTTTTATCAGTAATGAATCTGGAAGCCTACTTTAAAGCGTACGCGTAGTGTTGTGAAAAAAGATCTGAAAGACAAATTGCTTGAATCATTTTCGGATGAGAGAAATATTGAAGGTGATGTGGAGTTACATATTAATTCAATTGAACAGTGTGTGCAGACTATTATTTCGCTAGAAAAACGTATAAGAAGCAACAAAAGGGGGATAATTTGCCTATCTGCGAGTACACTCCTATGCACTTTATTGATAATTACGCTGTAATCATACTCTGTCAGAACTGTGTTACATAGTTATGCCCCCTGTATTTTTATTAAGGATTACGCTGTAATCTTACTCTGTCAGTGTGGCATGTGTCGTATGATCATTACAAATCTGACCTAGTACAAGTGCACTCGTCTGATATGGGTGTTTGTAAACATTGCAGGTGTTATCTATGTACATATGCAAAATATCAAATCTTTATTCAATGTGGGGCACATAAAGTATGATTAAAGGAGTGATACTATAAAATAGAGAAACCATTCAGACAAGAGTCTGCCAGACTTAGGGAGATTGTGATATAGCGGTTTGGTACAAAAAGCATTATTTTGACAAATTCCTAATCTCAAAGGCTGAGAAGTTTAAAATTGAGATTATATTGCAATATTTTCATATAAAGTATAAAAAAACCAAACTTTTTAGTAGTTTTGTATTTTTGTATATTTAAACTTCTCAGCTCAGGGTCTGAGAACGATAGAATATAGATTATATCGCTGGGCCCCCATAATATATATATATCATGTACTTACAAACTTAGGAGCAAACCCGGGGTGCGCTCTTTACTAATTGTGCTAAACAGTCCCGTTCAGATTACGTGGAAGTGTGCACGCAAACGTTACTTTTATTAATGAAAATGTAAACAGTTGGCTCATTAACTGGGACACCTATTCTGGATAAAAATGGTCACGAATAGAACTGGGCACAAATTCGTTTAATTTATTGTTTCGCCTGTCGAATGTTTCGAAAATCAACACAATACAATTTGGAAATTTTCAAATTGGGCCAAACATGTTTTAGTATTTAGTGTGTTGGTATTGTATCACATGCATTCTTACTGCGAACATAAGTGTAGCCGCCAGGGACGTAGCCTACTGATTTGTATATGTATATGTTACCACTTGTACATGTACCTTAAACAAATCACATTGAATCGGCCGTACGATTGCCGTTTGATAACAATGTAAATATTCTTTAAGATTACCACTTGTAAATATGGTTATATGAATGTATAGCAATTTTACTAGTATATTTTCAATCTTTGCAGACACGGATCAGACTGCACAGATGCACAGGTCTCCAACATTTACACATTTAAGAAGTCCGACTTTGTCAGATCGTTGTTAATTTACTTACTACATGTGCATTGTATTAAACAATGTACGTCTGTGTGCTTTGTTTTTTTTATCAAAGGGCCGTTTTAGTCGGAGGCGTGTAAATAAATATAAAGCAAATACACATACATTCCAGATTTGCATTTTAAACGCGCCTAACAAAATGTCGCTGGCTGTGGAGCCTCATTCCAACAAAATCTATTTTGTGATCGGGTCAAATTTAGTGTACGGTTACAGTCTTCCTCTTGGCGTGCTCGGTGTAAGTGATTGCGTCACGGATTACTTTCTCGAGGAACACGGACACAACGGGTCACCACCTCGGCGAGCCAAACGGCGGATAGCTGGCTTTGTGATACCCTGGATGTTATCACGCAACACATTCCTGCTGGATGTTATCACGCAACACATTCCTGTGGCGTTTAGCGCCACCTTTCCAAGTCATTTTTCTCCCTTACAGCTCCACATTTTCCCAACATTGATGTATACATATTGCAGGTTTATGAAGAAAAAAAATTCAAATGGTAAACCCATTATCAAATTCAAACCCACACAAATATAAAAATACACAGTAATGGATAATTTTGCTCTGAATGTTCTGTTGACCACTTTCGATTTTAACAACTATGCATTCCATTTTCTAAATAAATACGTATGCTGTCGCGCGGATATCACTCGTGAAAATAACAAATGTATGAAGGAATCTGCATAGTACGGTTGATAAATGCGAACACAAAATTTGAAGAAAACTTACACAAAGAAATCAGTACCGGCAGTAAATTCATAGACAGGGTCAAGACGGTTATCCCGCACAATAAATGTTTAAGAGGACACGCCTAACAATATCTTCCTTCGGTGTGTAGGGGTTGGGGGGGGGGAAGGGGCAGTTGCGGCGGTGGGCAGCCGAGAGAGTGGGGGTCAGCGCAGCATTTTACCATAGACCTGCTAGTAAGGGGTACATGTACATTAGCCCGTCCGTCAGTCATATTGGCTACACAGGAAAACGTTCCACCCGCTTTCTGAGATGTAAATATAATTCCGAGAGTCAGGAATGGACAGTCGATTTTCAATTTTTTTAAAAATCTTCCGGGGTGTCCGACTACCCTCTAGACCCCCGTCGGGCGCTGTGCATGTGCAGCCATAGGCCTATCCAAATTCTATCCAAATTCTGGTCATTCATTTCTACACAAAAAAGATGAATTTGTTTCAATCATCGATACGATGTGCATATAATTTACAATTTCAAACACCAGGAATGCCGATTAGTTTTTTGGTCTTTGGTGACGTAATGTCTACATCAATAAATGACGTCACAATTAACTGTAAATGACGTCAATTATATTCTGGCCTAAATTCTGAGATAAGTGCAATGTATCTTTCTGACGACACATTTATATGAATCTTATGGTGATGGTGGCAAATTACGAAGCCACAGGTCGGCTAATTATAGATTTAAAATCGATAGTTGTGCGTTTGTTTTGTTCACTACATGTGCATATCATAGTTGTATTCTGTTCAATGTTTGATAGTATACATACTAACACTTGTAGATACATTTAGTGTAACTTATCAGCAAAGTACTGTAGGCTGTTCAGTTGCATTGTACAAACGTCGCCGTTTTAATAACGTCATTTTCTCGATGACGTTACGTTTTTTTCCGTGCGTGATTCACATGGTGCTACAAAAAGTGAGATAAAACAAAAACTATGAAACATAATTACATTTCCTTTTCAGAATATTGTTTTTGAAAGGTGTCCGCATCAGAAAATGTAAAAATGTGAAAATCGAAAATTTTGTCATTAAGGCTGGTTTTCACAGAGCGCGGCCCATATATATATTGACATTCAACTGTTGCTGTATGGCGCACATAGTTACCATCTCGGCCATCTTAGTATTCACATGTCATCAGTCAGTTTCAGCACTTGTAGGGTTCGAAACATGCAGCAAAAGGTATGTTACACTGTGTAAATCATCAGGTCACTGCATTCACCTAATTTCGGTGCTACAGGTATGAAAATATTACCCATTATAGTCTGCTAGCAACACGCGTATGATGGCAGCACAAACACAATATGTATACCTTATTGCACTTAATACAGTAAGCATGGTAAATACTATGTGTACTATTAAAATAGCCTATCTAGCTGTACACTCAATATAGACTCATAGAGATTTCGGTGTTTTATAAAAAAAAGAAATACGAACATTTATTAGATTATGTATTGACTGGAACTACATGTAATGGATAGGACACATAGAGATATTTTAAACATGTTGTACCTAATTGTATTACGTTATCTATCACATCCTGAGCTACCTGGGTCGAACGCTACAACAAGTGCAACTGGCCGATAGATGGTCCATGCTAACATGGCTCAAAAGGAAATTCAATGCACAGTAGAGTATACACTAAGAATAACAGGGTCAGATACACTTTATACACATATTCAATAAAACTTTCTAAGCTAGTGTCTTTGAAACAACTGTGAAGTAATTCCTTAAGCCGTTAACATCATAACTTAACACAGGTTACGTTGTTCGACCACATAGGCGGATCGATTGTAAATGGGCACATTATCTGCGATAGAGTTGTACTAGTTGTGGAATTGATACCATTTACGGATTATAGTTAGGTGAAGCGGACTGAGCAGTTTATGGTCCGGAGATACCGTATGTATAGCAGCTACATATACTCTGCCATATTCTGCTTATTGTGATAAACCCTAACCCTAACCCATCTAATTTGCTGATACATACTAGGCGTATGTTTCAGCACGTCCAGTTATCGTTACACCAAGCAGTGCGGTAAATGACATAAACAAGTTTGCTGTGAAGCTGGGCCACCCCGCCAGTGTCACCACTACATATTACTCACCGGCCACGCCGACGCTGGTTATCTGCTACAAAGTTATCGACAACGTTCGACAATCTCCGTCGGTTGGTAACTTGACAATAGAGGCGACACAGATAAATCTTCCTGTATTCAGTAGCATGGTGCCGACAATGGGAACCAGATCAACTGTCAAGTGGACAATTGTGACAGAGTCCGGACTGGGTGTCTACGACATTGTCATAACCAACGCGATAGGCGAGGCGTCCGTGTTAATGGAAGCTGTTATGGAAAGTAAAAACATCCACACTTTGGTGTTCGGTGAACGATAAGTATCCTTAGCCATACCAGCCTGTCGTAGAGGAGCGTTCATAAAGTTATGATACGGACGTTGTATCTTGCATATTTATTGAAAGATATATTGCAGTTATATGTGTTTAAATATGGACGTCGTATATGTATGAGGCGTGCAAGAAAGCAAGTAGTTGATTAATTCGGATTGGGTTGTGTAATCAACCTACAACAATATACTCGTCTGAGACTAATGGGAGCACGAAACAATACAATATAAAACTGTTCTACACATCCCGACTTATTATTTCGTATATGGAAAACGGTCCCAAATGCAGAACAACGTCTCACTTAATATATGCACCATTGTTGACGGGATGCTGCTATTGGATGTAATATATCATACTAATAATAAGTAAATACACATTAACGTCATGCCAAGATCCTTTAGCCGAGCCTATTTTCCTGAAATATTACTGAGCGTCTTTCATACACTTTGATTAGAAATGTCTCATTGATTGAACATCTGTCTATGAAATGTTCCTTCACTGTCAGTATCGCTAGTACATACAGTTTCATCTATGTAAGGTTGATAATGTTATTGGTCCAACATTCTTCTTAAGTGAAATTGGCCTCTCCTACAGGACCGCCAGACAACCCAGAACATTTCAAAGTGATAAACGCCCAACCGACACGTGTTGATGTTTCCTGGCAATTGGGGTTTCACGGCGGCTACCCACAGACAGCTGTGGTACAGTACAGCACAGACGGGGTGACCTGGATCGACGGTCCCTCACTGGAAACCGGTGTCAGTGTTAGCCGAGAGCTGAACCAAGTTACAGTGGTCTCGCTCAAACCCGGCACTCACTACTACCTACGGATGTATGCACACAATCAGCTGGGATCCAGTCCGTATACAGCTATACATAACGTGACAACAGGTGGCATAAAGAACGAAGGTGTAGTATATTACTTAACTGTAGTTTCATAATTGTTTACAACAGCTCCTGGACTACATTTTAATTTATGTACGACCATTCATAGTACATGAGTGATATCCTATATATACACAGTTCCTCTACCATGCCGCAGTTAGAAAATAAAATTAACACCACGTCCACTTGGCTGACGATTCCTCTACACAGCCTCACTTGTCATCTTTGTAATATTCCGTAAGAACATAAACTCTATTGTTGTTTAGTGGCTTTTTCTTTGTTCTTCAAACAATGGAAATACCCGATAAACCCAAAATGTTGGAACGTCCGTCCGTCCGTCCGTCTGTCAGTCCGTCCGTCCGTCACACTTTTCGGTTAACCACGTTGTCACAGTTTCTCAAATTTCGGTTAACCACTTTGTCACAGTTTCTCAAATATGCTGCAGGTGGCATCCGTGTTCGACAGACGCATTTCTTGTTTCTTTAATAAAACATGATTTTGCAGCACTTGAGAATCATCTCCACTGGAAACGATTCTGGAGTCCTGCTGGGCCATGTTTCTGTTGCGCTGTTGAGAAATATGAAACAATAGCAGACGACAATGTTCGTCTCCCGCATTCAAAAGGTTGACAAAATATCATGAGCAACAATATATACATCCAAATGTTTATTATACACTGCTTGTTATACAAAGCAAACACCACGCCTGATATCAATTTAACACAAAAAAAAACGTAAGAAATTCACAGAGTAGACTACGACCAGACTACACGTTCGTGTATTCTGATCAATGTCCACAATGACTGTATTTCATGATGCAGAATTAAGTTGATCATCGAATATCAAGAGAGCATCGTAAAATGATCCAATACACTGACTGTAGATATGAAAACATAACCAGAATAGGCTCTGATCAGCCTGCTCATCTGTGCAGTCTGATCATAGCTCACACTACATGCAACTATGTAATACAAATCAAACTACTACTCACTGTTAGACAATCAGAGTATATTCTGACTAGCATGTATGCATGTACTGGTCGGAACCACACTGCTTGTCGCTAACATTGATGTTAATGGACAACTTACTTATCGACTTACAAAATGTATGTTTTACATGTTTGTGGCTTGTTATAAAATAATAAAAGTATTGTTGTCTACAGGCAATTCAAAAGAGAAAAAAATAAGTTCACAACAAAAAGATAAATATTTCACACATTTAAAAAAATAAAAAAAATAAATAACAATTGGTTCACATAAGGTCTTTAGTACGTTTACCACACTGGTCGCAAGTCTGTTATATACCAGAGGAATATACGCACTGTAATGCTTGGTTGTGTGATCCTAAACTCACATCGTATATCAATATAAGCATGGTTGTGTCAGCTACACATATACGGGTCGCTATTTGCATTTGAGAAACGATTATTCGTGCCTCTACCGAACATGCCGTACCACTTTAGCTGCGGACGTCCGCTAGATGATAAGGTCACAGACGAGTAAAACGCCAAATAAGTCACTTTCTCTCAGTCATCCATGCTTGTTAAAGCGTTTCTGTCATGTTTCTGTCACAGAAGGCGTGGCAGGGTCTTCCATTTGTGACATTGCCGCCACTGTCGGAGGTACAGTGGCGGTGGTGATTGTTGTCGGCTGTATCGTGGTAGGCGTCTTCTACAAAAAGGGATACCGATTCAGGAATGGTAGGTAGAAAAGCATGTATGTGTCATGTGTGCAGCGATTACAACTTGCATGTCTCCCCACCGCAAACTGTAACGTAGTCGATTAAGGCATTATGTATTCGGTTTCCCATAACTACTTCGTGATATCTCACACGTGATTTCGTCAATTGGTCCTCTGTCATATGAGGGATGTACGACCCTGCAACACCCGCTACACCCAGGTCAATGCCATAACCTTAATATATTACCAAACCTGAACATTGGGGGCATACTTTTTAAGTTGTTGTTTCCGATCACAGACACTATTGATATTCCACACACGCTTTCCTTTCCTGGTTATGTAGCATGTTCTCACTAACTCACAATCTTTTTTCTCTGAATTTACCCAATGTCAAAGTCACAGTTTCTTTCATTCTCAAAAATTGGCATCAGGATTATTTTGATATATTGTTTCAATTAACACAACAATTTGCTATTGTACACATGTATGCGTTGCTCCAGTTATTTTATATCATGGTGCGACACTTTGTTCATGTCATGATCCCGGAATTACATATGTTTGCACCAGGGCACACCAGGGGGACCTTCAGTAATTACTAGTTACCGTTACATGTTACATGCTATCAAAATATACTATTATATGACAACAAGGACTGTTAAGCAAACTTGTTGTCAAATGAATGCTGAAACACAATGTACATGTATTATAGATGTAACTTCTGTATCTAAGTATTGACGACTGTACATGCATAGAATGGTGCATGTATATCTATATTGCACACGCACACTGTTTGAGTTAGTGGATACTTTTGATATGTATGAATTTGCCTTTTATTCTACTTACATAGGTAAAGATGGGACGAAATACACTGGCAGGTAAGATTATTGTACGTAACTATTGTATCCAACGCGTGTGTAATATCAGGGGAAGGTGAATGCTAAAATGCAGGCTACTAGCAAAGGTGGTCGTCATTCAAGTAATGGGTTAGTGGAATAACGGAGCGTACTCCCGTATGAAAACAAGCGCTATACTATGTTAACGAGAAAATAAACATCACCCATTGGTAATTATTTCGGTGGATTGTGATACGTGCATCATGGGCAACTAACTCACAGTTACTACCACAATGTGTTAGTATATAAAGTACACTTGTAATACATCAGTACGCCATGATTTATGCAAACTGTTTGTTTCCGTGGACATTACAGTGAGCAAACCTACATGAACCACACGATGATAGACGAGGTACAAGGACAACGCAGTAAGTATATACTTTGTTTACATGTGTGTATTGGCTAAGACACGAACAGACTGCAGCCAAGACAGTAATCATTGTTGGTCGCAGGTGAAAGGGAAAATCGGATCGATGGCCATTATAAACACGATGACAGCGGTATGTGTGTTGTGGTGGGGTTTAAGATCCGTTTATTTAAGACAGTCCGCATCGCTCTACACACCAGTTTACAATATAGATGTGTCAATGTTCACTAAGCTGGACTAACGCGGTTTCCAGAAACAAGTCATTATTACTTAGATTGTGCTCAATTGTCAGTAGGTCATCTCGTCGTGACATCTCGAGCTGTAAGTTGCTATCTGTATTCAGCGGCTTCATTGACGATTATACTATCGCTACATTGATTGTATATGTTCCCTATTTCTTAAGCTCAACTGAATAGAGACTGTTCCTGCACTGTGAAACATATGCAAATTTTCACAAACGAAACACACAATTAATTAAAACCAAAGTATTCATCAGTAAAATGCCCCTAAGGCACGTATACTTATTTTATCGTCGAAACTGCCATATCGTTTGGCATCATGCTGCCGTGAGTTTCTATATATCACTAGGCACGGTCGGTGAAGTCAACACAACACTTTTCTATCATAGTAGTCGATCATATCCTCCGTATAAGCACAGTGAACTTAGGATATTGTCTGAGTGTCGCCCTTTGAAAGGATCGCAGTGAAAATCGTAGTCATATTTACAAAACATGTTGTAGAGGTCATTGCTGTCTGACCGGACGTCGGTCATATCAAGTGAACCATGCTGCCCTCTTAAATTGTATGATTTGACGCTAGACCGAACTGGGCACCAACTGTAGCTGGAACATCCACCATATTGTACGATCATTTAGCCATGTAAATTGTGTGCCGCCTTCTTGTCAGCCCATGATGGGGATCAGAGACTATGGGCGTCATTGTGCTACTTATGCAGTATACATATGTATATTTCAACATGTAAACTGTAGCTGGAACATCCACTATGCGATCATTAACCATGTAAACCATAGCTGTAACATCCGCCATACGATCGTTTAGTCATACAAACGGTAGCTGGAACATCTACCATACGATCATTTAGCCATGTTAACTGTGAGCCGCCATCTTGTCAGTCCAGGGTGGAGTCCGGAGACAATGGGCGCCATTTTGCTACTTATTCAGTATTTTTACATGATGTATTTAGCCTTGTAAACTCTAGCTGGAACATCCACCATAGGATGGCTTAGCCATGTAAACTATAGTTGGAACATCCACCATACGATCATTTAGCCGTGTAAACTATAGTTGGAACATCCACCATACCATAATTTAGCCATGTAAACTGCAACATCCACCATACGTTCGTATAGCCAATAATAATGTAAAATTTAGCGGGAACATCCACCATGCGATAGTTTAGCCATGCATACTGTAGCTGGAACCTCTAACATGCGATCGTTTAGCCATGTAAACAGTAGATGGAACATCCGCCATACTATCGTTTGACAAAGTAAACTCTAGCCGCAACATCCACCATACGATCGTATAGCCAATAATAATGTAAACAGTAGCGGGAACATTTTCTTACTGTATCCAACGTCGGTAGTAAGCCTTTGACTTCTTAGACGTATATTTTATTAATTTTCTTAATCACTGGTATGTAAAAATCCACCATACGATAGTGTAGCCATGCAAAGTATAGCTGGAAAACAGTATACCATATGATCGTTTATCCATATAAAAAGTAGCTGGAACATCCAACATACGATCATTGAGCATATAAACTCTAGATGGAACATACACCATACGATCGTTTAGCAGTAAAAATTAAAAACTGTAGCTGGAACATCCACCCATAAGATCGTTTAGCCATGTACACGGTAGCTGGAACATCCACCTTACAATCAATTAGCCATGTAAAATGTGGCTGGAACATCCACAATACGATCATTTAGCCATGTAAACGGTAGCTGGAACATCCACCATATGATATTTTAGCCATGTAAACGGTAGCTGGAACATCCACCATACGATCGTTTAGCCATGTAAACGGTAGCTGGAACATCCACCATACGATCGTTTAGCCATGCAAACGTTAGCTGGAACATCCACCTTACAATCATTTAGTCATGTAAACGGTAGCTGCAACATCGACCTTACACTCATTTATACATGTAAATTGTAGCTGGAACATCTACCTTACACTCGTTTAGCCATGCAATCTGTAGCTGGAACATCCACCATACGATCGTTCAGCCATGCAAACCATGAACAGCTATCTTGTTAGGATGGATCACGTTCATGTAGGATCACGATAAAACCACATAACAAATATTTGTTTGCAAGTTTGGTTTCAATACGAGTTGTTCGTATTCAACGTCCACTTGGCCAGTGTTATCTACTGCTGCTAAATTATGTCGTACAACATCAGCAAGACAATCATGACAATATCTCGTCTGCAACGGCGAAACATATCGGTATATCATAACGCATGACAGCTCATTTGTAGTTTGTCCTTTCTAATGAACACTGTACATCAGTAAGACACACGATCACTACATATCCTGTCAGTCTGCGACCAGTAACAAAGCAACTCCAGTGATACATAATACTATTATGTAGTTAAATCAACCGGGATCACACCTGTAAGCAAACGCACACACAACATGTCCATACGGTTTTACTGTGTGTATGGGAAGCTTATATACTGGCTTGCTAGCATCCCACCCCTATAAAAGCCTGCACTTTTGGAGCAGGCTCACATTACTGTTTTCCGAATGATTGTGTCAGAATACGTTTTTACGTGCCTATTTCGTTTTGTGTCGCTGTGTGTGTGTCCGTCAGTGCTGTTCGACGCCACCTAGTAGTTGTGGAGGTTGCACGGGCGGTGCAAATGTTCTACAGCAAATAGGTGTGATACTGATTGGCCTATAATGTTCTGGTAATGTGGCATTGCCAGCTTTGAATATTGCTCTAGGGTTCGCCGTTTTCCAAATTGGTGGTAGCTGACTATGTTGTAAGGATTTATTAAAGATAGTCGTTATTGGTTTGATCAATGGCAATTTGCATTATTTTATTATACGTGGGTGAATGTTATCGGGACCTTGTGCTTTTGATGGTTTAATTTTGGCACTTGCTTTTTCGGTGTCTTCATATGTTACAGTTATGCTGTTAAGACGCGTAATTAAATTGAGTTTGTAAGTTACAGTATTTCTAGCAGCTTTATAATTTGTATATGTTATGACGTTTTTACAGTTTTAGTATTTTATAAATTTGCTTCTTCTGTTTCTGATAGCCCTTCGAGCTGCAGCATCAGCTGGTGGTAGTGGGTATGATTGGGTTGACTTGTTAACTGTTACATTTTTCCCTATTGATTTGTAAGCTTTTCTGCAGGACACGCCCTTCCATTCACCACGTTTTGTATTTGCTAGATCGTTGGTCCAATCGAGCCGGATAATTTCCTCATTTATCTGATCATGATTGCACTCATTGTAGTTGCGATGCTCTGTTTCACTTTTAGTATTGGGAATATAACAGTTATATTTGAACGACAATACCAAACGATCACTTCGACATAATCATGTCTGATACTCTATGTCTTCTACCATATTTGGCTCGTTGCTGAATATGAAATCAATGATGGTTTGTGTGTCATTACCTCTAATGCGTGCTTGTTTCTTCACATGTTGGTATAATAATAGGTCTCGTGTTAACTCCAGACATACTGTGGCTGTATATGTTTCATTTACGGCAGTATTTTGTTTTTCCCAGTAAATTTATTTCAAATTGAAATCACCCATAATCAATAAGTGGGATCTATCTGTCATAACTACTTCATTTATAAATTGTTCTAGTTTGTATTTGGACTTCGATAACTGATTAGTAATTTATCTCTGCCTTTTAGCTGTACGTCTATCCATACCGATTCGTTGTATTTTCCGCTGACCAATAGCTTCGAATGCAGTTAGGTTATTTGTTGTATACATTATAACTCCTCTTCCCGTTTTAATGTCATGTAAAAAGTGGTCATATCCTTCCATATTATATTATTATATTATATCTCTTACATTTTCAAAACTTGTGTTTTGTGGATATATTTCTGTGATAGCGACAATGTCCGGATATTTATCATGCATCATACATTAAAGTTCCATTTTCTTTGATTTGGTTAAACAGTCAGTGTTTGTGTACACTTAGATTGTCTCTGGATTTGCCCGTATAACACGATTCATTAAAACTATCGAACGTATTTGCAGGAATACAACTTATATTATTCACGCTGAACATCTGGCGGCGATGTTGTCTGTACTACTGTTGTTCGTATTGTAGGTTGAATACTCTGAGGGATATCTTCTTGGCTTCTTGTTTGATCTTGCGTCTTTTGCTTAAAAAATACTGTGTAATTTCCGCTCCGATTTCTCGGGTTAGAATGTCTCACCCTTCACGAATTTCTGTTGCTCTGATGCTGGTATAATCTATTATCTAACTCTATTATCTAACTTATACTAATATTGCAGTCCGCCCACAGATTCCGGTGATCTCCAAACGGCCTTCACCGTGGTAGGAACTGACGGTCGGCCCGTGACACTGGCATGCACATTATTCTTGGTATACTGTATACAATAGTAGTGAAGCAAGGCTAATTATACAGTACAGGAGGCTGAAACCGCAAAGGAGGGAAGCCGTTTATATAGTAAACATATGCTGCTTGACCGTGATGACCTTTTTCGAAACAGTGTAAGTGCACGACTATGCTTCTAGAAATGTGACATTTTGACTTGTGCGACCAGTATACGTCCAGATCAACAGACACTGAAAATTACAGCACATAAGTGGCTGTGATTGGAAAAATTGGTATTGTGCCAGTGTAGCGCCTTGTCAGATCATACAGACGGACATTTAGAGCGGATATATACTGGTTTGCAAATATTAACTGTCTACTTATCCTCTGATTGCCAGGGTAAGTCATTATTAAGCACTGTACAGCGACATACTCTTGAATTAATAATCATTACGTACAACAAAGTGTAATACATTTTATTATGGGCATTGTTTTATTTCGATGCTAGATACTTAAATACATGATGTTTACAAATGATACAATTCGTTTTATTGTGGACGAATGTGAAGATTCTGACGTGCACGAGTTTCTTGTTTTGTTGTTTCTACGTGTTTGTGGATATTCCATTCGGAACCTTTTCTCCTATTTGACATGCGCCAATGATTTAACATATGAAACAATAATATACGTTAATCAAGGTTTATTACTTATTGATGTATCATATGTTTACACAGACTGGTTACAAATTGTGAATTTAATAAATATCGATGTATCAAAATTGTACAGAGTATGCACTCCGCACTATGTTAACCAGTTCAAAGAACATTGCAAAAAAAACAAAAACACACGAATATTTTGTGCATTGTCTGGAACATACACAAGTTAATAATGGTAAACAAGCATGACATTATGAGAGAAAATGTTTGGTATAATACGAAGCAAAGAGGTGCCTTTACTGGACCCGATAAATTATACAAGCTTATGAAGCAAGATGGAAAAATAAAAGTTGGTCGGCACAGGATCAGACAATGGCTACCGGATCAAGATTTTTCCTGGACGACGAGATATTGCTCCGGAAATTGACTATCAGTGGGATACATATTTAGCAGATGTTAGTAATATATGTAAAGAGAACAATGGCATCAAATACTTACATATATGCAATGTGTTTTCAAAATATTTATTTGTACAACGTTTAAGAAAGAAGTGATCAGAAAATCAGGAGGACGGATACGAAACGGAAAGCATTGACACAGCGTAAACATAAAGTGAGGCATCGAGGAATTAAGAATAAATACAATTATAGGAAAATAGAGAGTACTAATCCACGACAAGGCAGTCCATACCAGAGAGACTTTCTCGGGCCAGTTCCGATCGAGCACAAACCCATTGGGGGGATCAGTTGTCGTATATTTATATCATTTATTGATACTAGTATGACTGGCTTGTCGTATGCTAGTGGATCACGGGTTTCATTATGTGTATTTATATATACCGTTCATGTGTAGACAGTATCGATATATGGTAAGAGTTTTGTTCACCTGGGACGAAACGACTGGGAGGGATTAATTTGTTCGGGAGGCGGGATTTTGTCCGTAGACTATCAAATGCTTCGTCGGACAATGCATTACAACAGGTTAGTGTGGCCATAATGGACGCCATATTTTCTGAAAAATAAAGTTGAATAGGCTCCTAGAACTTTTATTGAAGCAAATGTAACTTTTACTTATTTCCTCGGCCATCTTGGCAGCCATCTTGGAGATTTGATATGTTAAGCGACTTAGGATTACTGAAATTGTTAATATGTATATTGTTCAGTGATATGCTGCTATATTATGTATGAATGGTGCTATGGTAATGTGGCGGGAACTGAAGGTCGGTCCCTGACATTGATATATACTTTATTCTGGGTATATACAGTAACATTAGGGTCCGCCCAGAGTTCCCTGTGATTTATAACTTACAGCCGGGAGGCACCGTGGTGAGAACTGAAGACTGGCCCCAGACACTGACACGTACATTATTCTGGGTATCTACAGTCCACCCACAGTCCCCTGTGATCTCCAACCGACGGCCAAGCGGCACCGTTGTTAAAACTGAAGGCCGCCCCTAACACTGACACATGTACATTATTCTGGGCATATACAATAACATTGCAGTCCACCCACATACCCCTGTGATCTTCAACCGACAGCCGAGCGTCACCGTGGTGAAAACTGAAGGCCGGCCCTTGACAGTGACACATGTACATTATTCTGGGTAAATACACTAACATTACTGTCCACCCACAGAACCCCGGTGATCTCCAACCGAGAGCCAACCGGCATCTTGGAGGAAACTGAAGGCCGGCCCCTGACACTGACCTGTACATTATTCTGGGTATATACAATAGCATTACAGTTCGCCCACAGACCCTAGTGATCTTCAAACTACAGTTGTGCAGCACCGTGGTGGCAAATGAAGGTACGAACCTGACACTGCCATTTACATTATTCTGAGTATTTGTAATAACATTACAATCCGCACACAGAGCCGGTGATCTCAAACCTATAGCCCGGCTGCACCGTGCACCGTGCTGGGAACTGAAGGGTGGCCCGTAATGATCACATGTACATTATTCTGGGTGTATACAATAACATTACGGTCCTCCTACAGACCCCTGTGATCACCAACCTACGACCTGGCTGCATCGTTGTGGGAACTGAAAGACGGTCCCTGAAACTGGCATATACATTTTTCTGGGTATATACAATAACATTACAGTCCACCCATATTCCCCTGTGATCTCCAACCTACAGCCTAACGGCACTGTGGTGGGAACTGTGATGGCCGACCCCTGACACAGACATTGACATGTACATTATTCTGGGTATATATAATAACATTACAGTCCTCCTACAGACACCGGTGATCTCCAACCTACATTCGAGTGGCACTTTGGTGGCAACTTAAGGCCGGCCCCTGACACTGACATGTACATTATTCTGAGTATATACAATAACATTACAGTCCTCCTACAGACCCTGGTGATCTCCAACCTACATATGGGCGGCACCATGGTTGGAAGTGAAGGACTGTCCCTGACACTGACATGTACATTTTTCTGGGTATATACAATACATTACAGTCCTCCTACAGACACCGGAGATCTCCAACCTACATTCGGGTGGCACTCAGGTGGCAACTTAAGGCCGGCCCCTGACACTGACATGTACATTATTCTGGGTATATACAGTAACATTACAGTCCTCCTACAGACCCCGGTGATCTCCAACCTACAGCCGGGCGGCACTGTGGTGGGAACTGAATGTCGGCCCCTGGCACTGACATGTACATTACAATGTGTGTTCTACAAAAACATTACATACCGCCCGCAGACCCCGGTGATCTCCATTATACATATGGGCGGTACGTGGTAGGAACTTAACGCCGGCACCTGACACTGACATGTACATTATTCTGGGTATATACAATAACATTACAGTCTTCCTACAGACCCCGGTGATCTGCAACCTACAACCGGACGGCACGGCTGAAGGTCGGCCCCTGACACTGGCATGTACATTATTCTGGGTATATACAATAGCATTAGTGTCCGCCTACAGACCCCGGTGATCTACAACCTACAACCGGACGGCACGGTGGACTGACATGCATGTACATTATTCTGGGTATATAATAACATTATGGTCCATCCACATACCCCGGTGATCTCCAACATACAACAGAGCGGCACCGTGGTGGAATCTGAAGGCCGGCCCGGACACTGACATGTACATGTACATTATTCTGGGTATATACACTATCATTACAGTCCGACCTCAGGCCCCAACTATCTTAAAGCGACAGTCCGACGGCACCGTGATAGGAACTGAAGGCTGGCCCTTGACACTGACATGTTCATCCATGGGAGGCAACCCCGCGCCGAACATGACCTGGTACCGTAGAACCACAAATAATACGGTCCTGAGCAGCTCGAGCACGATAACACAGGAGGGAGATGGGTATACTGTCACCGCCACCTACACGTTCACACCGACCCGGGCCGACGACAGCGACGTCTATTACTGCCAGCCGTCATACACACCTACGGCAGACGTCCTGGATTCCGTCAACATGACACTTCGCCTTAATTGTAAGTATTCATCCTGACATTGACATAATTTGACAAGAAAATAATTCCATGAACGTAAATGTTTCTGTAACTCGAATCATGTCTCATGCAGCATGTGTTGTAAACATGATTTAATACATAAAAGTAGAAAGAGATTGCAGTCATTGATATATAAAACTATCAGCATTTATGCATTGCTCAACCAATAGTGTTACCAACCTCGCATTGTCATTGCTAAAGATTGTGTTTTATATTTAATGTGCGTACAACACCTCAGGTATATTGATTGTCTGAGGTAAAACAGGTAAATACAAGCATCATGTGACTTATTATAACTGTACACTTCTCATATTGCTGGCATCAATGTCATGTCTTCACATAATATAATGGAAACACATTTGAATGATGGCTACATACAACGATGTTTGGCTGACTGGTAGATAAAGATTCCAACAAGAGAACATTACCGAGTTGTGTCATCACGTGCATGGATTTCCAACTTTTGGTCACAACTGTCTGTTGCAATGCTCCATTGTTTAATTGCTTTCCAATGAGTCTAAAAGATCAGTCTATGCATCGGCACAGGATGAAGAAATTGTGCTTATGGGTTTTGTAACCAATATAGATCCAGATTAGCCTGTGCATCGGCATAGTATGTTTTATCAAGATCGGCACTGTTCACCTTTCCATAGATAAATGCTTCTAATATACTGGAGTGTGCTATTTGATCAGGTTCTACACTGTTCACAAATTCCATAAGCCCCATTTTCCCGGGCAATGCCACAAATGTCGATCTATGAACATATTCAATAACTAGTATTCCAATGTGTTTCCAATGTAACGTGGGCCAGTATCCTACATAAGCTAACTTGTTTTAGTTCTGATAAATAGAACATTACTCACAAACCATGTGCTTAATATTTATGCAGTATAATACTTTTAGTTCTACTGATTTGTTCTGTTCTCTACTATATGCCCAACATTTGGAACACTGATTCTCCATAACATTGACCCAGGTTAACCCAACTGTCTGTTCACCCAAGGTAGACACTAGTGTTCATTGTCCTTCTATTCCCTTACAGCGAGACCGTCAACCACTGTGGAGCAGGTTTGTGATTCTCCATAACAGTGACTCAGGAGACCCTAGTGTTCATTGTCCTGCTATTACCTCCATTGAGGCCGTGACCGCCCACAGTTGGACAGGTGGGTGATTCTCCATAACATTGACCCAGGTAGATCCAAGTGTACATTGTCCTGCTTTCCCTACAGTTATACCGTCACCGCCCACAGTTTGGTAGGTCGGTGATTCTCCATAACACTGACCCAGGTAGGCTATAGTGTTCATTGTCCTGATATTCCCTACAGTGAGACCGTCACCACCCACAGTGGAGCAGTTCGGCGAGGCCGAGGAGGGATCCTCCGTGACGGTCCGGTGTATAACGTCCGGATTCCGTCCCCCCATCGGTATCGCAATGGCCTGGACATACCATGACAGTACGGTCACACCTGTAACAGCACCGTCCATCGCCGGTACAGACACGTACACGGCGACGTCCACAATACTGTTCCCTGTACAGAAGGCGGACAGCGGAGGGAGGCCTGTGTGTACAGTGTCACACCCAACACTGGAGACGCCACTCGCAGCATCAACCACCATTGACGTCCACTGTAAGCATATATTGTTGTAATATAACGGTACATACACATACACGGTGGTTTAGCGTACAGGCGGTGGAAAACGGATTCCTCGCTTATTAGCTCATAAATTATCCAGGAAAATAAAAGTTAACATTTGAAAACAGGTCAACATATAATAAAATGTATTTGAAAAAATATGTTTTAGACTCGTAGAGAAAAAATATATGTTTTTTGCATTTTTTTCACCTACCTACTTTTTCTGCTTCTGATCAGTGACATAGTCGTATTCATGTTAAGTGTTTGTGCTCAGTCTGTTTGATGCTCACAATAACAGATACACACATAACACTTGGACAATATCATATGTGAGGGGTGTACACCAAAATCTGCCGTACCCATCACACTTTATAAGCATCAAATTTCAATCATTCGTCATTGATATTGGAGGGGGCATTTAGTGTTACCCTTGTCCGTCCGTCCGTCCGGGCCAACGCACGGCGGTTTAAGAGGTTATGTGTCCATGTATTACAGATGCTCCTGAATCGGCCAATGTGACCGGTAGTAGTCCATTCACAGCCAACGGGGTGAACCAGCTGACACTAACGTGTACCTTTATGGCTGGTAACCCGGGGTTAACGTCCATCAGTTGGAACCGGACGTCCAGGACGGGCACACTTAGTCAGCCAGCGTCTATCCAAACCACCCTGGTGTTCACGCCCACGTGGGACGCCGACGGCGACACCATCACGTGTACGGCCGACAACGGTGTCCGGGCGGTGACCAGTAGGCCCTTCACACTGGACCTCCACTGTACGTATGACTTATAGTATTCTCTGTTTTAATGGAGAAATATGTTGTTATATTGCATTGTATATTACCTGGGGAAAGGTACATATTACTTTTGTGATTACAAGGTCATATTTTTAGTAGTTTACACTATTTCGTGTATATGTTCAGAAGCTCCACAATGCAGCTGATGCAGCAGATTATGTACTAACAATTATTGCATATATGGGATTTGGCATTTCTCATTATACAACGGCGTCTTACCCACGGCTCACGTATCAATATATTGTGCAGGTAGTCGACACACCGTTTGTCTGTCCGAGATTTGTGCTAAACGTATTCGGTTACACACGAGGGTCATCCAATCAATAGTGAAAATGAATATGTAAGTTCGTAATTATGTGTGTATATCTGAATGAAATGTGGCATGCCGCTATACTGACATGGCATTATAGTATGACATTGCGTAATATGACGTCGTAGTGACATGACGTCATCATCACGTATGTACAAATAATTTGGCCAAACATGACGTTTTCAACTTTTATATAGAAAACAAAAACTTCAAGTTGGTAGACGATATGTATGTGAGCAGACAGCTACGTGTATTTAAATTAATCATTGACCAGCTCAAACAGTTCGTACTTGTAATTTGGTAATGAGAGATTAATGGTCGCGCGGTGGTGTACTCTCTATCCAAAATATCTTGGAAATGCATGCAGTTGAAGTCATTAGTGACGCCATATGTCTGGGACATTATATGTCACCCTCTTCATTATTTGGATTTAAGTGCGACTTAAACGTATTTAACAATATAAATAAATCGGTACCGAAGCTTCATTATTCCGTGGCCATGGGAGCTTGATGTGTCCCCTCCGGTTGTCTAACAACTCAATTATGAACTAGATTTGTCAGTAAGCCAGGCTTATGGAATACACCCCGCGTGGGCCCATGTACCCTCAAAACTAAATATGTACAGTTTTTCAAGTATGTGGGTCTGTGACCTTGATCTAGGGATCAGCGGGGGTTGGACGGTCGTGGATTTGTCACTTTACAATTCTACCTCATAAAAGTTGTATCTGGGTTGTTGAAATAAATCCTAGGTATTGGATTGGTAAAAGCTGGGCAGTTGGGCGGATGGACGAGCGGGCGACGGCGGTTAGCGGCGGGCGGCGGCGGGCAGTACTGTACCACTTTTCAACATGTGACCTGTTTTAATTGTCAATGTTAAAGAGTTCGTGCTTAAATTTGTTTCTCACTTACTATACCACCTATTACTTGAAGGATTCCTATAATAGTTGGACAGTTTATTGATATGAACATGTGTGACGCAATCATACCACGAATGGCATGACCTCCACCTTGTGACCTTCAAAATGGTGCTGAATCACTTAGCCATTTTCATATATCAAAAACTTTGTAAGACTTTCTCAACTGACTTTGAAATTAGAGTTCATTTAAAGTCGATTTGTAGACTCCAGTATGCCATGGGGGCATGTCCATGTTTTACAACATAATGTCTCATTATTGTATATGTTAGACATGTGTTAGACAATTATTTCTGGCAAGGGTGTCATTCTAGAAAGTGGAGCCAAATGTATTAATGTACAGTAATGGAGGGCGCCCGACTACTGTCCTGACGTGTACGGCCACCAGTATAATGTAGATATCACCATGGTTACATTACAGACAGCACCGTGGCCTCGATCCGAGGTGGAGATGTCACAGTAACGAAGGGCCTCCCGACAGCCCTGACGTGTACGGCCACCAGTATAATGTAGATATCACCGTGGTTACATTACAGACAGCACCGTGGCTTCAATCCCGGGTGGAGATGTCACAGTAACAGAGGGCTCGCCGACTACTGCCCTGACGTGTACGGCCACCAGTAAGCCGGCGCCCACCTTCACCTGGTACAAGGACGGTAAGGCTACACTGGAGAGTGGACCGGGGACCGGGGCCGGCAACCAGTGGACATACACGTACAATATTCAGGATGTACATCGTGGTCGGGCCGGCCGGTACCGGTGTCAGGTCGATAACGAAGTCGGCTCAGCGAACAGCGCGTACATGGAGCTGATCGTGCAGTGTAAGTTTGTGTCAACCTCTGCTAGAACAGTTGTGAGTCCGGCGTGTCTGCACAGGAATGAATTACAGATTTTACTGAATTAACGTCGATACTGAATGATAGTCGATTATCCACTGAATCACGATACATATGTTTATAAATGTAAAATCTTTAATTGCATATTCATATGAATATGTTGGTTTACGATTATTTGTTACAAATTGTGTTTTGTTAACCAGACGTGCATTGGTCGCTGAATATAATTATTTTAGTTTCTTACTAAAATAGGCATATCTATATGTAGCTTTTTGTGAATTGTCGTTGTTATTGTGTTTGTTTATAATTGTCAGTTGTTTAGTTGTGATATAAATACTCGTGTTGTGGATAATGTCCAATTCAGATCCCCCAGATGTTGTGGCTACGGCGACAGTGAATGGTCAGTATGTGGACCTGGTGTGTTCGCGATCTGGTGTTCCCAGCATCTACCTGTACTCAAACTGGGTGCAGACGTGGCCGGGGTACGGGGAGATAACTCGCCCCATCCTGGAAGCCGCCGCAACGCTCCGACTGTCCAACATGACTTATGCACATTCTGGTGTATACACATGCCGGGTCAGCAACGGGGTAGCACCGTATGGCACCAGTGAGCTCATCAGGACAGCTTCTACTGCGGCTCTGACAATCAAATGTTCGTGCTACACACTATTATACAATAATCATTGAATTTGCAATTCGTTATAACTACAACATACGATCACCTCGGTTTGCTTTTGGAGAATTTGAAAACATTTAAATAAACAATTTGAACAATTCAAATATATGAATGGACGTTCTATAGAAATTCATGGACTGTGTGTTGCGTGATGATGAGCAGCCATTATATTGCATGACCAATACATATTAAAGTCTTACATGACACCACCGCCGCATATTTAATAGAAGAAAGCACGGTTCTAGAAGATAAAATTGTACACAAAGAAATACACTACATGCCATGACAACGCCTGATACGGTCGGAAAAGCAAATCATATACACGTATTGTTAAGCATAGCTGCAGTGGACCACATCGGAACAGGTTTATACCTAATCAGCATCTGATTCAAAGATAATTGTTTTGTAAATGTTATGGGATAAATGTATTACATATATATATATGGACATTCAACTGTTGCTGTATGGCGCACATAGTTACCATCTCGGCCATCTTAGTATTCACATGCCATCAGTCAGTTTCACCACTTGTAGGGTTCGACACATGCAGAAAAAGGTATGACAGATAAATTAATAAAACTTCGTACAACATGCTATCAATTAAATAATGCCTATGCAGACACCATGATCGATGCATTGGTTATGATTAAGGTCATGTTACACTATACAAATCATCAGGTCACTGCATTCACCTAATTTCAGTGCTACAGGTATGAAAATATTACTCATTATAGTCTGCTAGCAACACGTTTATGATGGCAGCACGAACAATATATATGTACCTTATTGCACTCAATACAATAAATACAATGTGTACTATTACAATAGCCTATCTGGCTGTACACTCAATATAGACTCGTAGAGATTGCGGTGTTTTATAAAAAAGAAATACGAACATTTATCAGATTAGGTATTGACTGGAACTACATGTAATGGATAGGACGCACAGAGATATTTTAAACATGTTGTACCTAATTGTATTACGTTATCTATCACATTCTGAGCTACCTGTGTCGAACGCTACAACAAGTGCAACTGACCAATAGATGGTCCAGGCTAACATGGCTCAAAAGGAAATTCAATGCACAGTACAGTATACACTAAGAATAACAGGGTCAGATACACTTTATACAAATATTCAATCAAACTTTCTAAGCTAGTGTCTTTGAAACAACTGTGAAGTAATTTCTTAAGCCGATAACATCATAACTTATCACAGGTTACGTTGTTTGACCACACAGGCGGATCGATTGTAATTTGGCACATTATCTGCGATAGAGTTGTACTAGTTGTGGAATTGATACCATTTACGGGTTATAGTTTTGGGTAACGGGCTGAGCAGTCTACGGTCCGGAGATACCGTATGTATAGCAGCTACATATACTCTGCCATATTCTGCTTTTCGTGATAAACCCTAACCCTAACCCATCTAATTTACTTATACATACCAGGCGTATGTTTCAGCACGTCCAGTTATCGTTACACCAAGCAGTGCGGTAAATGACATAAACAAGTTCGCTGTGAAGCTGGGCCACCCCGCCAGTGTCACCACTACATATTACTCACCGGCCACGCCGACGCTGGTTATCTGCTACAAAGTTATCGGCAATGTTCGACAATCTCCGTCGGTTGGTAACTTGACAATAGAGGCGACACAGATAATCCTTCCTGTATTCAGTAGCATGGTGCCGACAATGGGAACCAGATCAACTGTCACGTGGAAAATTGTGACAGAGTCCGGACTGGGTGTCTACGACATTGTCATAACCAACGCGATAGGCGAATCGTCCGTGTTAATGGAAGCTGTTATGGAAAGTAAAAACATCCACATTTTGGTGTTCGGTGAACGATAAGTATCCTTAGCCATACCAGCCTGTCATCGAGGAGCGTTCATAAAGTTATGATACAGACGTTGTATCTTGCATATGTATTGACATATCTATTGCAGTTATATGTGTTCAAATATGAACGTTGTATATGTATGAGGCGTGCAAGCAAGAAATTAGTTGATTAATTCGGATTGGGTTGTGTAATCAACCTACAACAATATACTCGTCTGAGACTAATGGGCGCACGAAACAACACAATATAAAACTGTTCTACACATCCTTACTTATTACATGTATTTCATATATGGAAAACGGTCCCAAAAGTAGAACAACTTCTCACAAAATATATGCACCATTGTTGACGGGATGCTGCTATTGGATGTAATATATCATACTAATAATTAGTACATACACACTAACGTCATGCCAAAATCCTTTAACCGAGCCTATATTCCTGAAATATTACTGAGCGTCTTTCATACACTTTGATTGGAAATGTATCATTTATTGAACATCTGTCCATGAAATGTTCCTTCACTATTAGTATCGCTAGTACATACAGTTTCTTCTATGAAAGGTTGATAATGTTATTGGTCCAACATACTGCTTAAGTTAAATTGGCCTCTCCTACAGGATCGCCAGACAACCCAGAACATTTCAAAGTGTTAAACATCCAACCGACACGTGTTGATGTTTACTGGCAATCGGGGTTTCACGGGGGCTACCCACAGACAGCTGTGGTACAGTACAGCACAGACGGGGTGACCTGGATCGATGGTCCCTCACTGGAAACCGGTGTCAGTGTTAGCCGAGAGCTGAACCAAGTAACAGTGGTCTCGCTCAGTCCCGGCACTCACTACTACCTACGGATGTATGCACACAACAGCTGGGATCCAGTCCGTATACAGATATACATAACGTGACAACAGGTGGCATAAAGAACGAAGGTGTAGTATATTACTTAACTGTAGTTTCATAATTGTTTACAACAGCTCCTGGACTACATTGTAATGTATGTACGACCATTCATAGTACATGAGTGATCTCCTATATATACACAGTTCCTCTACCAGGCCGCAATTAGAAAATTAACAACACGTCCACTTGGCTGACGATTCCTCTACACAGCCTCACTAGTCATCTTGTCCACTTTACTCGACTGCTTAAGTCGCCTACTGTCATCATCGCGTAGAAACCTGTCTTCTGGGTGGGGAGTGCTACACCAACCTACAATACAATAAACAGTTCATTGCTAAACCACTGATCAATATGGATTAGATTGTGTAATCAACCTAAAGCAATAGTATACTCGTCTGGGACGCAGTATTAGAGCACGAAACAACACATATTTGTATACGGTATACACAGAACAACGTCTCACAAAATATGTCCACCATTGTTCACGGGATTATGTTAGTGCATGTAATACATCATACTAATGAGTAAACACACATCTTAATCGTTCCATAACGTGTTAGCGTAGTATATAATCCTGAAATATGCATAGCCCTTGTTGTGAGCGCCGTTTGCACACTTTGATTAGAAAAGTATAATTCATTGAAATTATGTTCATTGTCAGTATCTCTAGACTAAGTACATACAGTTTCCTCTATGTAAGGATGATATTTTAATTTGTCCTACATTATTCTTAAGTTGAATGTCCCTCTCATGCAGGACCACCAGACACTCCGGAATATGTACAAGTGTTAAACATCCAACCTACACATGTTGATGTATCCTGGCAATCGGGGTTTCACGGCGGCTACCCACAGACAGCTGTGGTACAGTACAGCACAGACGGTGTGATCTGGATCGACGGTCCCTCACTGGACACGGGTGTCAGTGTTAGCCGAGAGCTGAACCATGTAACACTGGCCTCGCTCAGTCCCGTCACTCAGTACTACCTAAAGATGTATGCACACAACCAGCTGGGATCCAGTCTGTATACAGATATACTCAACGTGACAACAGGTGGCACAAAGGACGGGTCAGTAAAAGGTGTAGTATGTTAACATTATGTACTTATGTAATATATAATATATTTAGACTTTGCTCCGTATTGGAACGAGAAAAGACACCGACAATATCCTTCTAATTGGTTTGTTGAAATAACAATTGGTTCACATAAGGTATTTAGTACGTTTACCACACTGGTCGCAAGTCTGTTATATACCAGAGGAATATACGCACTGTGATGCTTGGTTGTGTGATCCTAAACTCACATCGTATATCAATATAAGCATGGTTGTGTCAGATATACATATACGGGTCGCTATTTGCGTTTGATAAACGGTTATTCGTGCCTCTACCGAACATACCGTACCATTTTAATTGCGGACGTCTGCTAGATGATAAGGTCATAGACGAGCAAAACACCCAGTAAGTCATTTTCTCTCAGTTAACCGTGATTGGTAAAGCGTTTCTGTCATGTTTCTGTCACAGATGCTTCTCGCGTGACAGGGTGTTCCGTTGGTGACAGTGCCACCACTGTCGGAGGTACAGTGGCGGTGGTGATTGTTGTCGGCTGTATCGTGGTAGGCGTCTTCTACAAAAAGGGATATCGAATCAGGAATGGTAGGTAGAAGAGCATGTATGTGTCGTGTATGCAGCGATTACAATATATCCAGTAGCATAGTCTGATTGTTCCACCGTCCGACAACTTGTCTGTCCCCGCCCCCACCGCAAACTGTAACATAGTCGATTAAGACCTTATGTATCGGTTTCCAATAAGACTACTTCGTGATATCTCACACATGATTTCGTCAAATCGTCCTCTGCCATATGAGGTATGTACTACCCTGCAACACCCGCTACCCCCAGGTCAAGGCAATAAACTTAATATATTACCAAACCTGAACATTGGGGGCATACTTGTTAAGTTGTTGTTTCCGTTCACAGACACTATTGATATTCCACACACAGTTATCACTAACTCACGATCTTTTTTCTCTGAATTTACCCAATGAAAAAGTCACAGTTTGTTTGATTCTCAAAAGTTGGCATCAGGATTACTTTGATATAATGTTTCAATTAACATAATACTTTGTTATTTTACGCATGTATGCATTGCTCCAGTTATTTTCTATCATGGTGCGACACTTTGTTCATGTCATCATCCCGGAATTACATATGTTTGCACCAGGACACACCTGGGGGACTTCCGTAAGCCGCTCTCAGTAATTACTAGTTACCTTTACATGTAATGCTATCACAATATACTATTATTTGACAACAAGGAGTGTTAAGCAAACTTGTTGTTAAATGAAGACTGAAACACAATGTGCATGTATTATTGATGTAACTTCTTTATATAAGTATTGACGACTGTACATGCATACAATGGTGCATGCATATCTATATTGAAGTGCATGTCTATCAATATTGCACACGCACACTGTTTGAGTTAGTGGATAATTTTGGTATATATGAATATACCTTTTATTCTACTTCCATAGGTAACGATGGGACGAAATACACAGGCAGGTAAGATTATTGTACGTAACTATTGTATCCAACGAGAGTGTAATATCGGGTGAAGGTGTGAATGTTCAAATGCAGGTTACTAGCAAAGGTGGTCGTTATTCAAATTAGTAATCGGTTAGTAGTATAAGGAAGCGTACACCCGTATGAAAACAAGCGTTATACAATGTTAACGAGAACATAAACATCACCCATTGGTAATTATTTCGGCGGATTGTGGTACGTGCCTCATCGGTAACAAACTCAGAGTTACTACCATAGCGTCTTCGTATATAACATACACTTATAATACATCAGTACGCCATGATTTATGTAAACTGTTTGTTTCCGTGAATATTACAGTGAGCAAACCTACGTGAACGACACGATGATGGACGAGGTACAAGGACAACGCAGTAAGTATATCCTTTGTTTACATGTCTGTATTGGCTATGACACAGACTGCAGCCAAAACAGTACTTAATCAATGTTGGTCACAGGTGCAAGGGAAATGGAATTGATGGCCATTTTAAACACGGTCACAACGGTAGGGTTGTTGTGGTGGGGTTTAAGATCCATTTATTTTTGACTAACGCGGTTTCCAGAAACTAGTCATTATTACTTAAATTATACTCAATTGTCAGAAGGTCATCTCGTCGTGACATCTTGAGTTGTAAGTTGCTATCTGTAGTCAGCGGCTTCATTGATGGTTATGCTATCGCTACATTGATTGTTTATGTTCCCTATTTCTTAAGCTCAACTGAATAGGGATTGTTCCTGCGCTGTCAAACATATGCAAATTATCACGAACGAAACACACAATGACGGAATTCAAACCAACGTATTCATCGGTAAAATACCCCGCCTGCCTGTACGTTTATTTTACCTTACCGTGGACACTGCCATATCGTTTGGCATCATGCTGCCGTGAGTTTCTATATACCACTAGGTACGGTCGGTGAAGTCAACGCAACACCCTTCTATCATAGGCGTCGATCATATCCTTCGTATATACACAGTGAACTGACATTAGGATATTGTTACATTGTCGCCGTTTGAACGGACCGCAGTGATACTCGTAATCATATTTACAAAACATGTTGTCGAGTCCATTGCTTTGTGACCGGACGTCGGTCGTATCGAGTGGACCATGTTGCCCTCTTAAATGTTATGATTTGACGCTAGACCGAACTGGGTACCAGCTGTAGCTGGAACATCCACCATAGTATACGATCATTTAGCCATGTAAATTGTGAGCCGCCTTCTTGCCATCCCAGGATGGGGATCAGGGACAATGGGCGACATTTTGCTACTTATTCAGTGTACATATGTATATTTAAACATTTAAAATGTAGCTGGAACATCCACTATGCGATCATTTAGCCATGTAAACCGTAGCCATACATACGGTAGCTGGAATATCTACCATACGATAATTTAGCCATGTAAACTTTGAGCCGCCATCTTGTCAGTCCAGGGTGGAGTCCGGCGACAATGGGGCGCCATTTTTCTACTTATTCAGTATTTATATATATATATAGCCATGTAAACTGTAGCTGTAACGTCCATCATACAATCATTAGCCATGTAAACTGTAGCTGGAACATCCACCATACGATTGTTTAGCCATGTAAACTGTAGCTGGAACATTCATCTTACAATCAGTTAGCCATGCAAGCTGTAGCTGGAACATCCACCTTACAATCATATAGGCATGTAAACGGTAGCTGGAATATCCACGATATGAACGTTTAGCCATGTAACCGGTAGCTGCAACATCCACCTTTCTATCATTTAGACATGTAAACTGTAGCTGGAACATCCACCTTACAATAGTTTTGCCATGCAATCTGTAGCTGTAACATCCACCTTACAATAGTTTTGCCATGCAATCTGTAGCTGGAACATCCACCTTACAATCATTTAGCCATGTAAACTGTAGCTGGAACATCCACCATGCGATCGTTCAGCCAGTAGTATGCAAACCGTGAACAGTTATCTTGTGAGGATGGATCACATTTATGTAGGATCACGATAAAACCACATATTTGGTTGCAAGTTTCGTTTCAATACGAGTTGTTCGTATTCAACGTCCACTTGGCCAGTGTTATCTACTGCTGCTAAATTATGACATACAACATCCGCTAGACAATCATGACAATATATCGTATCCAACGGCGAAACATATCAGTATATTATAAAGCATGACAGCTCATTTGGGGAACAAATGTCAAACATTTGTAGTTTGTCCTTTCTAATGAACACTGTACATCGCTAAAACACACGATCACTACATATCCTGTCAGTCTACGACCAGTAACAACGCAACTCGGTTGATTCATGCTACTATTATGTAGTTAAATCAACCGGGAACACACCTGTAAGCAAACGCACACACACCATGTCCGTACGGTATCACTGATATTCAACCACTTCGTTGAACATGTTGTAAAGAAGAGATGGCATCGTTAGTGTTTCGTACACACCCTTGTCATATGTTTCAGGAATCGATTCAGCAATGTCGGAAAACTACACGGTCCCCAAAAGGTATTACCTTTCCAACTTTTGTCATGAGTGTTTCCGTTGATTTGATGAGTCATGATAAGTATGTTTAGTGTCACTGTCACCGGATAAAATATCGTTTGGCGACCCGTGTACATCCCGATCCGCATCCACAGTCTATCAGGAGCTGCATTATTCGCCATTCCATCAACGAAACACCCGTCATGCTTTTAGCAAGCAGTATAGATCGCTATCATGCTATTTGAGTGTGATATTCGATGAGGAACGTTACTGGTTACTGATTTCATCAGCCCTTTTTCCAAATTCACAACCACATATCGGTGTTACAAGCGTATCCCATTGTTGCGAGTACGGCTACTTTTCCTGTCACAGCTATTTCATCTATAGCCCTCGGGGCAATATTCGACAGTTGAGTTTTTCCTACAACAAGTTATATCCAACCGAATGAATCATATGTTGTACAAATGATAAGTTAAACACAGTGTAATGTTGCTATTTCATGTACTTCTGGTTTCTATTATTCTGTGATAATCTAATGTCTCACTTCGAGAACAAAACTAGCGGCAGAAGCAACACGACAATCATTAATTAGGTTACACTTCGTCCGTGGATGCCCACACTGACATATGTGTACATATTTACAGCGACATCGCGCCCGCCACGTATGAAATGCTGGATTCCGCGGGGACAGTCGACTCGGCGACTTACACTGATCTAGGATTGTATGGTGAGTCGAACATTGGTTTTATTGCAAACAATGAGTAAATGTGCGACGGTAACATGTAGCAAAAGCGATGCGGATAAGTTGCAGCAAGAGATGTAAACGAAATGTTTTAGAAATCTACTATAATTTACTAGAACTTATTACCATCTAATGGTAAATATATTGATCTAAGAAAGAAAGTAGAATTTCAAAATCCGACCACAAAATCTAAATATATTAAAATTAGTATCGAAAACGATGTGCACGTGCAAGGAATGTAAATGATAGAAATACATTCCGATTACATAGTACTAGAGCACTGGCTATAACCTGAAAAAAATGCAGAAAGCTGATTTTTTCAGCAAAATTACCTGCAGCCATACTAAGTACATATACAAAAGTTATCATCTGGAAAATGTGAGCTCGATGTGTAATCCAAGATGGCGTCCAAGATGGCGGCCAATAATATGAATAGTCGTATATCTTTAATGTTTTGATCTTAAACTAATATAAAATAACACAGTTTCATGTTTGAGGGTGTGAATAATCCAAAAATAATGAAAGATCCGAGCAAATTTTATTGTATTTCTGACTTTGTTTTCAAGTACAGTTCATGCACCTCCTCTATGTTGGTAAGTAAACATCACTAGGGAGAGTAAGTGGTTCATCTTATATAATTATCATAATATGACCTTAATATGACCTTGTATATCGCATAAAAAAGTGCCAATGTAGCGGATGCTTATGTCTACAGTTTGATGTCGAAGTTGTGAGAAAGTTAATTACTGTTCATCGTCACCATTAGAAGGATGTAAATTTGTACAGCTTTGGCCAATGTATGACGAGCACATTGTGCAATACACTCCTGCTTTGCGACACACACATCGCTTGCCACACCCTTTTTGCAGTCACACGATACGATCTGGAGTACACTGCCGGGTGTTAAATATATATATGTCAGAACGGGTTTCAGCATATAGTCATAGAGCTCCCAGCCCAAGTCAGTGGGCTCTACATCTCCAACATTATCAGATTATCAAGCAATTATTGTACAGTGAAGTATATTCTGTACGAGTGATATCTTGCAGTTGCCGATGTTTTATGGGAAGGCTCTCCAGTTTGAAGCTGTTGTTGCTCTTCTTGCAAACATTTTGCATTTATTGTACATAACGCAGCTTGTCAATCGATGTAGACTGCTTGGTATTATATAGTTCCACTAGTATGGTCTTCCCCAGCTGTGCAACTTCATCCTGACTTCCAAAAGTCAGACTTCCAAAATACATCCGCTATAGTACTGTCAGTCTTACTGACAACAGTAAGTGCCTTCTCCCCAATGCCGAAGGGAGCAGAGACCGTTTCACACCATGTGATGGCATGACCGAGAAAAACATGCGTCTGTGCATTGGGTTGCATCGCTGGTTCAATGACTTCATAAACAGTATTCATTGAGTAACGCGTGGAGACGTTTGTGGAGGTAACTATCAACCAGCATGACATGCAAGTCAGTGTCCGTGCCTACCAGTACCTGCGGAATACATTACACCTTCGACGGTGAGCTTCTGTTTTACTTTGTCTTTCAACCGTCATGTGTTAGTGCGATTGGCAAATAACCTGGGTTGATTTGAGATTGGTCCGTGAGAATCGACATTTATGTCTGTATATATGGTTTGACGGAGACTGCGCCTATTCTGTTCTGCAACGTTAGTTGACATGGTGCATAACCATCAAAACAAACTGTACACTAGTCATAATTATTTAGCACACTAGATACATAGGTGTCACGGACATCGCCATAGGTACACGTATCCAGATTTGATGACCATGGCACACTCTGCAATAAATGGCTGCCATCATCAATGTAGTATGGGTGCTCGAGTACATCACTTGTTGAGGGGGTAACAGGGGCTTTCAGCCGATTAGCCACATCACTTCTCTTGTTCTTCCGCATCACTCCGTTGTCTAATAATTCCGGTGACTCCTTACTGAACTCATGCCGAAGGTGATCTTCCATGTCTGATGGTTTCTTCGTGACACATGTGACATGCATGAACACGTGACATGCATGAACAGTAGGTTGGGATCTATCTCAACTTTATGATTACGGACTATCCTATCATACCATTGTTCGCGTTAGCCATTGAAACCGCTCGGACATTACTTTTGAATTTAGCGTCAGCATAATGCTCACCTGTAAGGCGTTCCGAAGCTTCCACCCCCCACCCCACGAGCTTGAAAGCACAATCGGCATTAGAAAATGTTTGGGTGCAACTAGTCCAGTTGAGACAGATACCAGACTGCCACGCAGATGGCCTGTCTACCAGAAAGGCGAGTGGTCACCAAACCAATTCCGAAATATGGCATAGTGTTGTCCATTACTCGTTGTTGTGGAGATTCGAACGTCATTGTGATGTTCACTTGTTTGCGTATGGATATCACAGAACGTTTAAAGTGACTGGAACAGTCCTTGGCAGAAAGTGGACCATCCTCGACAATCCACAATTTTCGGTCATTGATTTTGCGGCCATGTAACTTTCTAGACCATCACGAACGTCTGTGAGTTGTGTTACAACCGACTCCATTTGAACTGCGCTTGGCTCCAAATCATGTTTGAGCAACATGTCATGAACAGCCTTTAGTCGACCTATGTCTACTGCAAACAAACACTAGTCTGTATCAAGCATTTTCCAAACAAGAGACGAGGCACTCAGTATGTGTCTGGAGCGCCAGGGCATAAGCATGCCCTGACATCATCTGCTTGACAGTGTTTTGGGCTTATATAGTTTCCCATAGATGAGACAAACCTCTTTCGGCCATGACATGTCAGATTGCGCCTATGTATTATATCAACAGAGGAAATCCACACAATCTCAATACCAGCCGTTTCAGTTCTGGGGATGCCTGGATGATTGTGGATGCTTTCTTGTACAATGGTTGGTCGAATGTAACAGGAGCGTTACCTAACTTGTACTCACACATGAATCATGTACTTACAAAAGGGAAGAATAGAGCGTGTATGGGTGGTTTAGTTGATGAACGGCAGAATGTCACCTCTGCTCACCTCAAAGTGTCCCTGGCTCATAGCAGTTTGGTTGAATCCACTCCACATCGGACAATGTTCAAGTTCAGATACAGTGAGGCTGGCTAGCCATATATCGTCCAAAGACTAGCTGTAGTGATGGGCTATCATCTTTGACGGGTTCAAGTGGTCCGACGAATACATTTTTGAGAGCAGGCATTAGTGGTTTTCCAAAGTGTCTGATAGGGATCTCCACGAATCGGCCAGCGATATCAGATGATCGAAATTGTGTTGAACGAGCAAGCAGTTAGTTCTTCTCCAGTCTGTCCAGCTGGAGAGACACCAACAATGCCACCTAGCACATGCCATGTTCCATGTCCGGTCAGTGTATGGGTATCAATATTTGCGCTGTCAAAGACAACTTTCACCAGCTAGTCAACCCATTAATACTGCCTTTCTCCGGTAGGCAGCAACGCGTCATAAAGGTGTAGTACCTCTCGGGAGTTGTCTGCAAATGCTAAGCTGCTGAACACATCTCTGATGTTACGCTGTGTGCGATGCGATACGACGACGTCTGTTCTTGATCAGATCGCCGAGTAACTGTAATAATAGTTGGGTGAAGTTCGTCGGCTACATGTATGAAGTGACCGAGGAATGCAAATGGTAAATTCAGTTATCAACGGATATACCTATGTATATATTGCAATACATACAAGGTATGACAGCAATAAGAAAGACGACAATAACAAAAAAGGTTTCAATATCCTCACAAACTCTGTTTTGGTACTGGTCTTACGATTGTTGTTATTGCATCACATCTTCGCGGGAGAGTGCCACACCATCAATGAGCGGGGTTATTGTTGTGCCTCGATATATGGTACATAACTAGTTTATTACCATTATATGTATTATACATATGTATAACAATGGATCTGTATATATAAATACAGCATTCATTTTCCAAAAATGACTTTAATTGAACATTTTCAGCAGCGAAAAGTAACAGGTTCACGTGATATCCGACTTGTCACCTTGACCTTCGTCTTAATAGCTGAACTTGAAGCATTTGAACAATAATGAAGTCAACAAACTACTTCCTCACATCCAAAACCAGATATTATAGGTAAAGTATGCGTTGTTTTATGAACATACATTAATACATTGTGATTTGTAATTTTTTGGCGGCCATCTTGGATTTGCGAGCTCACATTTTTAAGATGATAACTTTTGCCAATTAATTCAAAAATATTCAAACTACCTCTGAGGAAAAAATCAGCTTTCTGCAATTGTTTTTTCAGGTCTGCGTGTTTTGGAGCGGATTGCTCCTGAGCAACCACTACGAAATTGTACTTTAATTTATAGTCCAGGCATTAAACAGTTGAGGTTGGACAAAATGGTTTATAAAGGTTTCTCAACTGATATCACATCATAACTATAGGTTAAGAAAAATAAATAGTTTACCATAATTTTCTCTGGGCAACTGTCTGAAGGTAGGTCAAATCCAAGATGGCTGCCGTCAAAATTGCCGAATATAGGAAATTGCTGTACGTATGGAACACATGATGGAAACTACACATATAATATATCGATTTGCATTAGCTCAAAGAGCGGAATTCAATAGACTACAAATAAAACCAAATAGGGTCACCTAAAATTCAAAATGGCCGCCAAAAAGAGCTAAAATGAAAAAAATTATGACATTTATGTCCCATTAAGGTCACTAATGAAAATAAATATTGCTGAATGATTGTATAATGACAATGGGCTGGCAGATGTCATATAATAAGCATCAGTAATACACTTAGTGTGTCTCTAACTACTATTTTCTAGGGATATATTTACATGTAAGAACTTAATGCAGGTGTACAAATTGCGGCTGTGTTTCAAAACTTAACAATTAAGCACATGTTATGTACGCTCTTACTATACTTAACTGATTGCACATACAAATCACGATATATGTCATGGTCAATCTTAGTTTGATCAAACGGTTTCACGAAACCAAGATTGGAACCAAGTTGACCTGAAAACATTTTGTCAAAGTAGACCATCAATCTGTCTGATTTTTGTCTGTTTGTAACAAGATTGACTGTGACAACCACATTCAATCTGACTTACATATCTGTTTGATCAAACTAAGACTGACCGTGGCAACATGCCCCATGTCTAGGTCACCAACAATGTGTCAGTCATCACAATACACATGTATGTATGTCTACAAAAGACGCCACTGATTTGGTATTAGTATCTCCATGGAGAATATAAATGAGAATACCAGGCATAATTAATCAGTTGTGTCATTTGAATCATGACTTTCTCCATTTGTACACGCTATTCCCTTACAGTGGCCACAAGCCAAAGAACACAAAGGTCCATTTTTCCTACACGAACATGTGTTTTTGTCACACTTTCCACTACAATTACATCTAATAATCTGAAGTAGAGATGTAGGAGCGGCAACTTGATCCATTCTATGTGGCTTCAAACTTGGCCCATGTGGTGTTGTACAGAGATCCCAACCCCATTCGGTTGCCTCCATGGTGATACCCTGCCAGACCTGTACCTGGTGATAAACCCGCTGGCTGTGGAACCTAGCAGCATCTGAGGTCGGTGGAAGTCATTCAGGGGGCAAATAGCTGGCACTTGAAACAACCTTCTCCGATAATTTAGATACACGTTCATGATTCAAGTCCGAATCAGGCTTACTGCCATAGCGTGTCAGAAGTGCCTGATTCCCAGCTCTCTCAATGTCTTTGTGACTAACTGCTGCCACCGAGAATGATTTTGCTTATTCTTGCAGACCACGGTATCGGCCCATAGCCGAGAGTTTTCCTATGCCATAGGGTCTTGATGTAGTGTCACATCCCGACAATGCAGGGATAAAGAGTAGCGAGTGGCTGAGTTCAGGATCTAAAGTATCTTGCAAGACGGGTACATCAATTAGCTTTGTACTAGTCTGAAGATATATTGGTTCGTGTACAGTGGGCGTGAAGTGATGTTGCAACAGAATCAGAAGGTCAGTATCATCCCCTACAACAACCACCGGTTTTGTCCGAGCTCACTCACAGGCAGACATTGCAATGTCATAGTCAGCATCACCAGGTGAGTGTTTGACTTGAATTCCCTCCTTCTCCATCTCAAATCCCAGCAAATGAATGAACTTCTGCTTGTTTATTGTATTTGCCAGGAAAGGTTTTTTCTTCAACTTTAGCAGCATATCTGATGTGAAATCCACATTCACACCCATCTCATTGCCAGTACGCCTCTGATGGGTTTCATCTTTCGTAGAAGGACCAGACTCATAGCCATCAAACACAACAAGAGCATTGCGGAAGTGGCTGCGTACAAACTGTATATAAAGTTGACAAATGCTTACATATGATGTGGACTTCGACCATGGAATGCGCTGTAACATCGCCCCTCCATCAATGACGTAGGCAACGCCAATAGGACACTCACTGATAACACACAATGGGACCTGTTTAACGAACCCATTCAGGAGATCGGCCTTGTCCGCAAGTCGCATAAGGAGCTTCTTATCGAATAATGATGTCGGATAAGAGCACAGTTCATACTGGAACAGTGTTTTCGTATCAATGCTGCCGATGCCGGCGACAAGTAGGCGCTGGTATAATTGCTGAGGATCGATCTCAATTTTATCGCCATCCACTGACACATACACTGATGATGCTAGAGTATTTACCTGTTTGGTTTTGGAAAATTTATGTTTCGAAACCGACATTCCTTCCATTGATGTCAGGATTGCAGTACCGACAGTTTCAGCTGAATCCACATTTACCGAACCTTCAACTATGACTCCTGATGACAGGCTGCGCAGTTCCTTGGATTCCTTTGTGAACGGCTTTCTTTCTTCGAGATAATCCATGACAGATGACAGACTGAAGATCTTTGGCGTCACGTTTGAATTTTGCCTGTTTCAGATCTTTATGTGTCTCCATTGCACTGGTGGTCGAGAGGCCCGCCACTTCCTGCATAGCCTTGTGTACTTCATTGGCATTGATAGTAGCCAGACCAGACTGGTTGACGCATCAAAACCACGACCTCTAGTTAGTCCACCAACAGACTTCAAACTGCTCATTAGGACTTGTTCAATGTACAGGTCACTAATTCCTGTCCAATAATTATCACTACGGCGGAGAACAAATAGTCCTTCCATGAATTTCGTATAGATGGTCGGGTGTGTCTCATATAGCTTCTCCATTTTCTCTAGGTAGAGCACCAGTGACTTGGCGTAGTTGTTGTGTCCCGACGCTGCTAGAAACGGAAGCATGTCATGAACTGCCTGAAGATACAGCCTCCAATTGCCTGTACGCGATGACCGAATGAGTGAACGGAGAATGCTGACCATGTACATGTACATGAGCCAGAGTTTGGCTGTGCGATAGGTTGACAAGGAACGAATCCATCTCTCTGTGACCAACTGTAGATGGATAATATCATCTGACACGAGGGCATCATCAAGACTAATTGTCCCAGCATTGACCTTGGACATCAATTCACCAGCACTCCTGAGAAGGGCACTGGTCTTCACGTCGGTAACTGGAAGCAAAACAGTATACAAAGTATAAATTGTTTATTGTAGAGGTTTGTAGTGACTATACTGTATGTACTACTTGTGATTCCGGTTGACATCACCATTACTTGTAATATGTGTTGTACAATATGTTGTTAGTTTTGATCCTGTATTCCCGTAGCATCCATGACCATTTACCATTTCAATTAATGATTATAATAATTAATAATACATGTACGAGGGCTTATTTAATATGTAATTAAGAATGATCTATACAAAACATAATGCAATACTATGTATGCTAGCGAGACAATGGAACAAGCATACAATGAGTTACAGCGTTTCCAACTAGGCATGCCACAGACTCAACTTCTTCGTTTGTATCGGGTTCATCAGCAGCATCCGGAACTTCCTGTACATTCTCGCGCATGGGTATGTCGGGATACGTGTCAACGTCGGGCTTGTCCGATTCGGCAGTGGACATGGCATCATCGTCGCCTGAAATGATGAAAATAATCATCAATTTCTGTCTGCAAAATATTGTATTGCGTCACCAGTGAAAAATTGCAACATTACTTTCTTACTAGTCTAAGGACAATTTGTCATAATAGAAGCGGAAACAAACAAACAGCCAATGGTCACCGCGGTATTGATTACTGTGTGTGCACAATGCATGCTTTACGACGGACATATGCATTACTCGGCTATTGCAGATGTATACCGTCTATACCATACTACATGTATATACAATAAATAAAATAAATTGACTTTCAAATTGAGGAGTAAAAATGCTGTAAGAAAGTTGAAAATGCATTTATTTAACATGCAACAAGCAAACAGTGTTTGCTTTTTAAAACTCATGTGGCTGTGACTGGATAAATGTGAAATAAGCCACATTTCTCCAGTCACAGCCACATGTAAGTAAATTTTCAACTTTGTTTGCTTGCCTTTTCCCTAGGTTGTATCGAGAAAAAAACACCATGTGATTAATGTGGGATCAAAAACTTATTCATTACCGTTGTCAGTTTGGTACATGTATATATCATTGGTACCATTTGTAGCTTGCATGCACAACGTGTATGAAAAGCTAATGCCACACCCCCAGAATTGTCGGTCGTCAACAATACATGTAAATAAATAAGTAAATACATAAATTGTTTCTGTTATCTTTCATTATAACGTATTTCACGTTTTTTACATTCTGTTCTTTATAACAACATCATGACCTCCCACGCTCAGGCTGATGCTAAGGTCAAGTCACCTTTAGAATACGGGAAACAAACATTGTTGTCTGCTTTTTTTTATGCTTTGTTCTCTTTCTCAATAAAAATATGGTTTAACAATACTTTATAATCATTTCCAGTGTAACTGTCCAACCATGAGTTTGATTCGAAAAACAAAATATTAAACATAGACAGCAGACGTCGATATATAATTCAGCATAGTAAGGGTTAAACAGTGCTCACAGCAATACATTACAATGGATAAATATGTTTCTAACATAGGCCCCCCCCACCCCCCCCCCCCCCACCTATGATATCGGGCTTCGAACAGACCAGTCTTCTAACAATTATTGTTGTTTAGATATTGTTGACTCAATTGTTATTGTGTTCAATTTCTTGTTCATGTTTTTCCACATGAAAACTCAGTGGCCAAAGTTTTCCAGCATACGTCTATATATAGAATATCAGTGTATTTTGATATCAAGTTCATCAGCAAGGCTGGGAAACAGTAGGGATTCCTGGGCCTGCCGAGGAATCCCTACTGTTGACGAGCCTAGCCAGATAAACTTCATATCAAAAGACAATAGCCTAGTGTTCTACTTATCAAGTAATGTTTTATGCTCGGAAATGACCACAGATGACGTTGTCTGTGGACAGAACACTGATGTCATTTTGTAACGTCACGTGACATCATCCAACCAATGTAACGTCAGTTTTAACTTCGTTGTAACCCGGATGTTTGTATGAAGTCAATGCCTGATATTATAAGTTATTGTGATTCTACACAGGCTGTATGGTGTAATATTGCCCGTCTGGAGGTATGTTCACCCGAGGCGATAGCCGAGGGTAAACATACCTTCAGACGGGCAATATTACACCAAATAACCTGTGTAGAATCACAATAACGTATTTGTCATACCGCAGATCATTCATTTGGCTGTATAAACATATCTCTTCGTTTGATCTTTGCGTTTTTTCAGGAAGAAAAATAATCCGAGATTCGATTTTCTACCGCCAGTCTTAATATAAAGGCGTAAATGAACATTTTGTTTTTTTATTAAATGAAAACAAACTAGATATGGAGTAAGAAATCCATCGAAAACGACTTTATGACAGTTTTCTTATATCGTGTGATTTAATTTACATTCCACTGCTCTATCGATCTGCACCCGCTTTGGCGCCTCAAACGGGACAGTTTGTGGCATTTTTTGCTCATATTTTGATGAGTGAAGAATATTTATGGGAAAATAAACAATAAAGACTGGTTTGAAGTGTACAGTTTGTTACTTGTATTGATCAATTCGGGGTTATATTGTGCTTAGTGAGGAATACAATTCGCAATCGCAAGACGCTTGCAAATGTGTCTTCATTGGAAGCGAGGCGCCGGAGGGAATCGCAATTCCTCTATGTCCGACGGTCTTGGCAGGTAATATAATATATATGACCAGGCAAGCTAGCCAATAAAAAGCCGAGAAACTTATCTGCGGTATGACAAAACAACATGTTATCAGTCAGTACGTATTCGGTCAATACAGGGCAGGTTACCTGATAAATAACCATATTTGCTAGTCCTTTTTATGTCCCACCACAATAGTTATTTTCATTCCATACCACACTCATGCGGCCTTCATATCCAAGGCCAAGGTCAAATTTCTTAGTGTTTGTCTCGCCCGCGAAAGCGGAAAGCGAGACATAGGTTTTACTTTTCCGGAGCGGCGGCGACGGCAGAGGCGGCTGCGGCGGCGGCGGCGGCGGCGGCGGCGGCGGCGGCGGCGGCGGCGGCGGCGGCGGCGGCGGCGGTTTGCGGCGGCGACTGTGTCATCGTTCAATGTTAAATGTTTGTGCTACGGTCATTACTTCAACACCTTATCAGCTACAGTCATCAAACTTTATACACACCTTCACTATGATATGTACATGAATATAGGACTATTCTCGGGGCCCCAGGGTCATGGTCGAGGCGGAACAAGGCGAGACATTTGATTCCGCGGAATTCTTGTTTTAAATACGTGAGCCCCTGCTCGCTTTCTGTAGTTCAAGATTCTATGTTCATCCGTTTGTTGAAAATTGTTCAAGTCTTAACGTTGAATTAAATTGTTAACCGAATTAATTTGTGATGCTGGATCAAATATAAATAATACAATTTTTTATTTTCTCTTTTCTTGATTTCTCAATGAAATTCTATGTCGACAAGAGTGAGAAATCAGAAAAACTTTATTGTTTTCATGTGAATGAACATTTGTACATCTTCACCATGAATTTGGAAATATGTGTTAACCCTTAACCGCTACTCACAACAATAGTTGTCTGCTGTTGCTTTTATATTTTGCCTTCTTTCTCAATAAAAGCATGGTTTGACAGCACTTCATGGAAATGATTCTGAAGTGCTGTCAAAGCAGGTTGCAAATTATTCTAAAGTGCTGTCAAAGCAAGTTTTTGATGATAAAAATGAAAAATAGAAAATAAACAGCAGACAACAACAACAATAAGATAGCGGTCTAAGGGTTAATGTTTTCCAGCTGTAACTGTTGATTCTGTGAAATATGAAAATTGTCCGAACATTAAAAAATTACAGCCTCTTTATCGGGACTTTCTGAAGGCATGATTTGCTAATGTTAATTGTCTTCTCCTATTAGTAATTGATTCCACCATGATACCAACAGTTTTCCGTTGTATATCGTGTTTGCCTCTTTCTTTACATAGTGTATTTATTATACTCCTGGTTTACAAAGTTCGTCCATCCGTCTGTCTCGTCATATGTCCGTAACTTGAAAACTTAAACATTCTGAAGTTTGCGTTAAAATGTCTGTCGTTCCGGGCGGCGGCCAGAGGTATCTGTGAGACTGTGTTCGCTCTTGTTCTAATAGTAGCCCCCTCTCTAATGGTAGCCTCCTTCCTACATCTTCAGTGAAATTGTCCGAACATTAAAAAATTACAGCCTCTTTATCGGGACTTTCTGAAGGCATGATTTGCTGATGTTAATTGTCTTCTCCTATTAGTAATTGCTTCCACCATGATACCAACAGTTTTCCGTTGTATATCGTGTTTGCCTCTTTCTTTACATAGTGTATTTATTATACTCCTGGTTTACAAAGTTCGTCCATCCGTCTGTCTCGTCATATGTCCGTAACTTGAAAACTTAAACATTCTGAAGTTTGCGTTAAAATGTCTGTCGTTCCGGGCGGCGGCCAGAGGTATCTGTGAGACTGTGTTCGCTCTTGTTCTAATAGTAGCCCCCTCTCTAATGGTAGCCTCCTTCCTACACCTTCAGTGAAATTCTTTTATTTTCACATAGTAGTCATCTCAAAATTCAAATTTCTGTGTTTTTATGCAATTATAATGCCAAAACTAATTCAGAAAATTGATTATGCCCCGCTAATTATGGTGTGTTGTCATTGCAGCTGCTCAGAGCCTACCGTCATCCAGTAACTCCAGCGGGGGTCCCTTCTCCCCACCTCTGCCTCCACTCCCTTCGACTTCATGACCAAACTGAAAATGTATATCCTAGACAGTCAAAAAAAGATGCAAGAAAATGATGCAGATGTTGATCCCAGTACAGCCAATCAGCAGCCATCTCAGTTGGCCAATCAACAACAGCCGTCTGGTTCATCCAATCAGAATGCACATACATCAACCAATAAACATTCCTCTTCACATCCTGTGGTTAAGTTATCCAATCAGAAAGGAGCATCGTTTGTGTCAAGGTCAAATCCAACCAATAAGCAACCGACAAGTGCTAAAAGCCGTTTAACAACACAAGAAATGCCGACAGATGGTGACACAAAACAACAACAACAGAGATCAAAGCCCTCTTCAGCCACATCAGATATAAAGCCAATTTCAAATAAACAAACAACCAATCAGGGGCCAGGAAACAACCCTCCACAGATGTCCGTTTCAAGATCTGTAGCTCGGCCTTCGAATCAAAGATCGCCAGTTTTCCACGTGACGCACGTTCCTGAAGAAACGCTGTTAAAGAACGTCACTGCTCCTAAGGACAATATCACAACTACAGTGACGGTGAAGAAGGCAACACCATCAGCATTAGCATCAGATGATGCTTGAGAGGAGACATGTTTCCATGGAAATGCTTTCAAGACATTTCATGCTGAGGATATGCGATTTTGTTTATGGAAAATCATAAATATTATCTTAATATTAAGTGTCGCGAAAAATATTTTGTTTGCAATAAAATCAATATATCAAATAAATTTTGTTTTGGGAGGGTGATTATTTTGTTATTGATGACAAAATACTTTACATGTAAATATTTGTTTAGCTTTGATGTTCTTAATAACCAAAGGTTTGCCGGCAGCAAAACGTGAAACAGACAGTTTGTTGGTGTACGTAATAAATAGAATATTGATAATTTTGCAACGGCACTCATGAAATGAGGATATGGCACAGCGCTTGATATATGATACATAGCAGATATTCATATTTTTTACAATGATATGACATGTGGCCGTGACTGGATGAATGGGGCTTATGGGATTTGTGTCCAATGTAGCTCCTGATCAAATAGCATCCTCCTGTAGTCTGATAACCATCTATATTCCTTCGTTGTTAGAAGCATGGCAGGTGTTTCATTGATGGAATGATGAGCAGTGCATATCCTGATCAGACTGTGCGGAAGCACAGGCTGAACTGGATCTACACTTGTCCAAAAACCCATAAGCCCCATTTCTCCTGTCACAGCCACATACATGTACATTATATTCATCGCAAAAATATGAGTATCTGCTATGTACATGTATCATTTGTGTAATTCTACTAAAAGACAAAACATACATATTCAGAGCTCCAGATAAGCTGCGTATTTGCGTAAACACCCAATTAAAATTGCCAAAAACCCAATTGAAATCAGATGAAGCGAGTATCAAAAAGCAATGCAAATTGTGGTACCTTTATCATGCTGCATAAAACAATAAACAGACCACAAATATAGCATATTTTACTTATTTTCCATGAAAACACATCTTGGTATTTCATTAGAATTGTCTCCTAGGAGACAATTCTAATGAAATGCCAAGAAATGTTGTCATTTCGAAGCAAACTATTCAATAATTGCTGTATGTTGATGTGTAAATAGTAGTGTGATTTTATTTGACCCTATTAAAATTTTAAATACCCAATTGCAAAGAAATGATGGAGTGACAATACTCAATTACTAATTCCTTATCTGGAGCCCTACATATTATTGTTTATGGTATATCGTGTTGTGTATTGAAATTGGGGGACATATCCATGACAAATATGTATAAAAGATTGTATATATCTTAAACAGTTTAGGGTAAATTTCCATGTCCTTATCGGAAGTTTTAAACAATTTAAATATATTCTGTTTATTTTTATGCCGCACCATGACTCTATGACAAAGCCATATACATGTACATATTATATATTATTCCTTGACCGTTCGATCCCATTTTAACCCGCTGCATTGTGGGGAAAATCCCAAATCAGAACAGAATATTTACATCGAGAAAAAGTATATTCAGCCCTGAAATTAGAATAACCTGACCTGTTGCGAGGTCTATACCACACCAAAGTCAGTTGGCCCCTTCCCCAAACATAGGATTACGAATGCTTGTTTCAATTGGGGTTTTGGTAATATTAGGTGGGTATTTAAGCAAATACGCAGCTTATCTGGAGCACTGACTGTAGTTGCACATTGGAAGTTGACATGTAAACGTTTGGCTGTCCACACACGTACTGTCGTCTGAAAATGCTCGATATTTAATAACTTCATCAAAATTACAAAGTATGCTTATCTAGGAAAGTATACTTTGAGGGAGTAATCATTTATCTTTCCCGAAATGCATTATTTCAAATAGATCTAACAATTGCATAGATTTGATGATTAAAAGTAAGCAGAATTATTATACTGAATTGATTACATCATCACAGCCAAAATTGCTGTGATAATGTAATAATTCAGTATAATATAAAATTAATTAATGTATCCTTAATTTGAAAAGTTCTCCCTCAAAGTATACTTTGCTAGATAAGTATACTTTGCAATGTTGGTGAAATAGGCTACTGATCACCTTGAACATTCATACAATAATATTTGTGGGTGGCAGGTGGGAGCATGCGATTGGAAATTTAACGATCGGGTTCATCCTTACCGGAATCCCGACTGGAGACCTGGTTTAGCCCTTACATAAGTCTTTGGCATTTTGTATGTGACAGTTGAATCTGGTTATACCCCTTATAAGAGTAATCCTACCGGTATTACTTTTAAATAGGGGAAGGGGCCAAGTGACTTTGGTGCAGTATGAACCTGGCACCAGGTCCGGTTATTCTAATTTGAGGGCTGAATATGTTGTATCTCGATGTAAATATTCCGTTCTGATTTTGGGATCCCCCCAATGCAGCAGGTTAAAACGGGATCGAACCTGTTTGCCCGGCCTTATATGACCTTAGCTGTTGATAGGCCGTTAAACACCAATAAACAAACAAACAAAAATACAATAATATTTACACTTTCCTGAAATTCATAATGGAAACATCCATTCAATGCATTGAGTTTTCATCCCAGTACATTACATTAGCCCCACGTGACGTTGATGTTTGGTGTGCGGCAGGTCTATGGGAGAATGTGAAGGTTAAATTGAATGATGGGATTCATCCTTACTGGGTGGGTGGCAGGTGGGAGCACGCGATGCATAATTTAACGATCGGGGTTCTTCCTTACCGGAATCCCGATTGGAGACCTGGTTTGGCCCTCACATACGTCTTTGGCATTTTGTATTTGACAGTTGAATCTGGTTATACCCCTAATGTGAGTATTACGATATTCTTAATCCTATGTTAGGGGAAGGGGCCAAGTGACTTGGTGTGGTGAGGACCTGGCACCAGGTCGAGTTATTATAATTTTAGGGCTGAATATAGTTGGGTTTTTTTCTGTAAATATGCAGTTGTGATTTTGTGATTTTCCCCCATCCTTACAGGTGAAATTCGACCCCATTAACCCGGCCTAAAATTATTATATAGATATTGACAGGCCATTAAACACCATTAAATGTTTGCGTCCTTCCGACTCCACACACTTTGAATAGACCAAATGTGTTTTGACCACATTAAACGCAAGCAACAGCCCATGGTTTTATTATGCCCCCGATAGCAAGGGGGCATATTGTGTTGCTCTTGAGGTTCCGTACGTCCGTGTACAGTTACGACGAAAAGTCAAACAAATTGTAAGATAAATGTTATTTAAGGAATAAAACCATTGACTGTTGCGTTTATGAGGTGCACAATACATTTGGTCTGTTTAAAGTGTGTGGAGTCTGAAAGAGGACTCCACGCACTTTAAACTGACGACATGTATTGTACACCGCCGTAAAAGCAACAGACCATTGTTTTATTACTTATATTTACACTACATTTTCTGATAGTTTTAAAAATGTAAATAACCAAGTATGGCGTTAAAATTAAGAATACAATTGTATTACGTCAATGTGTCGCAATTCCTGGAACAGCGACGTTGCCGGTCAATAGCGTGCAGTTATTGACAACCTCGTGGAATTTATGGACGTCAAACGAACTTTAACCAATCAACGTCGCACGACATCACATGGGTCTAATGTACTTTATTATAATGTAAACACAATACGTTGAATGGGCGTGTGCATTATGAATTTATAGGTGTAAATATTTAACATGATTTCAGTCATTTTGAAATAGAAGTCCGAGGTTGGTGTGTCAATGTATTTTAATCTTGTGTTTGTTGTATGTTATAGATGTACATATTTTTCCTGCATATGTATATGCAGTCGCTTAGTAAACTAAGACCCTCGTTACGATAATATACGGGCTCGTACATGTACCCACCAAATTGCCACATATTTTCTAGTCGACACGATTCGTATGCATTTTTGGCCTTCTAAATTTGTGAACTAAATCCTGTTATATCCCATTAAAAATAAGATTAGTACCGATCATATTACTTTTGGGGTTGGAGCTAAGTGACTCTAGTGTGGAATGGACCTGGCACCAGGTCGAGTTATTCTAATTTCAGGGCTGAATATATATTTTTCTGTAAATATTTAGTTCTGATTTTGGGAATTTCCCTAATTAGGGACAGGTTAAATACGGGATAGTCCAACCCGTTGGCCCGGCCTTAAATGACCTTAGCTGTTGATAGGCCGTTAAACACCAATACATCAATCATCTAGTCGACATCTAATGTCTATCTGCTTATGTATTTTTTGATGCAATGTTGGTTGCTGGTTGGGAACACGTGAAGCGTAATTTATCGATGGGGTTTATATTTCCTGGAATCTTCTTGGGTACAAAGTCACATGGCTCGTCTCATAATTGGCTGTGACTGGAGAAATGGGGCTTACGGGTTATGCGACCAGTGTAGATCCAGATCAGCCTGTGCATCCGCACAGTCTGATCAGGATCTGCACTGTTCGCGATTCCATCAATGAAGCACCTGGTATGCGGCTAACAATGTAGATCATTATCAGGCTGCAGGATGTAGCTGGTCTCAAATCCCATACGCCAGTGGCAGCCACATATGTGACACGCCATGTGATTTAGTACCTTCGGGCATCTGCATAACTGCGTTAAATACGTTTACAAAATTTACAATATTTTTCATAAATAAAGTAAAAAATTATAGTACATGTACGCTAAAAATATTTTCAACTTTTGACGCCATTTACAGACAATATTGTAAATGTTGTAAACGTATTTAATGAAATTAACACAGATGTCCGAAGGTACAAAATCGCATGGCGTGTCTCGTATATGTCAATACCTTAAAGGTACATGCCCATTTTTGTACTGGTTACTCCAGCTATTTTCATATGCAAATGAGGCATGATATTTTTTAATTATTTATACTAATTAAATGCGTCGCCTGAAAAAATAATATTTTCGACAAATTATATAAAGTATGATCATTGCCTGTCAATACGTGGAGTAATGGTGTAATTTTTAGAACATTTTGTGCCGACTGAGTGGAATAGTGACGCAATTATACACTTATTTAATTCCTTTTAAGAACAGTTTGTGCCTACTGAGTGGGCATGTACCTATAATATTGGATGGATGTAAAATCCCAGTCCATCAGTCTATCAATCAATGAAATCTTCAATGATAATGCCTATTACTTATTACTTATAATGAAGCTAGAAATCCTGTATAAACAGGGGCGTCGGAACAGGTCATGAAGGATCAATAATTTTGACATATTTGGAATTCACATACATAAAAAAAACGGAATGTAAATATATTTGTTCTGCTATTTGTCTCGTTTCTCATCAGAAATGTATGTTATTACCACTCAGTTGAACCGTCTCGGCAACATACACTTTGGGTGGGTAGCGGGTGCACCCACTAGATTCACTGGACCAATTTTCTGATAAATTGCATAATATTGTTGTGTTGTTTTCAGTTCAAGTATTATATTTACACGCGTGTCTACACTTCCTGATTTATGTGTTGCATGGAGGACTTTAAATGAGTGAATATGTATTTCTTACACAAGTTTATTTACTTTGTAAATGCGTCTATGACGAGTTTCTTATACAATCAGTGAACAGGTTTAATACATTTCGGATCTTACATGAGTGATGATTTAATATGATATTTATTAAACAAGTTTACTCATTACATGAGAAGCGTGGCTGTGCCAAGTTTCTTACAAAATCATATTACTGATCCTACTGCTTTTGGGAGGGGCCAAGTGATTCTGGTGTGGCGAGGACCTTGCATCAGATCAGGATTATTCTGATTTCAGGGCTGATATATAGTTTTGTTATTGTAAATATTCAGTTCTGATTTGGGGATGTTCCTCTCATCTATATATGTATTTGGAAATGTACATGTACAGGTAATATATGGGATTTAGTACTAAACCCATTGACCCGGCCTTAAATGACCATTAACTGGTGATAGGCCGTTAAACCCCAACAAACAAACAAGCAACCTTATAAAATCAATGGACAGGTTTAATAAATATAGGATCGTGTGTGATTTAATATGATATTTATTAAACAAGTTCACCGATTTTATAAGAAACGAGGCTGTGCCAAGTTAGGGGTTTGTCTCATAGTACATGATTATGTTTCTGGTGATACTTGTAAGTGGCAGCACATTAGAATAATCGGATAGTGACACGATTCTAATGTGTTGTGAATATGTACTATAGTACATAATAAACATGATAAAGACACTATCCTACATGTAGCATTGGTTGCTGATTAGGCATCCCTCTTGGTACCCGTATCATATTAACCAGATCAACCCCATTATACCATAATGACACTTTTTGCAAACAGTATAGATCCAGATGAGTCGATCGTAATGTGACATATCATCATAATCATGATAATCTGCACTGTTTGTCACTATTTCCTGTTCTTAATTAAGAAACACCAAAATACCGTCATTCCAGTAACAATAATATTAAGTATTAGGGAGGTTGCGATTTCATACATGTAACGTGTACGTGTAGCTAGTATATTTATACACATTTGTTTCCGTTTAATTAATGGGTCAGGGGGATGGGGCAGGAATTTACATTGACTGATGCATCAGCTAAACGTACAGATTACAAGTATAATTTCGCAACCTCCCTATTATCTGAGAAAAAAATATAATTGTTTCAGATTATTAAAGACATGGATGACAACATTGAATGGTCAGATGAAGAAATGTACAGTCAGCTGCCCAACATGAATGACGAAGACAAACGTGAATGGTCAGATGAAGGAATGTACAGTCAAATGCCTGATGAACTATTATGTTCACATTATGAGGCGCAACTCAAAATGCAGAAGAAAATATATAAGAAATGAATACATAGTAGTGACTCTGATGATTCGATTCCACTGGCTAAACTTCAGAAAACCATTAGAAAGAACACCAACTTGCCGAAAGTAGTGTACTCATCAGAACATTCTGAAATTGACGATGCATCGAATGATGAAGATTACGTACTCCCAAATTCATCAAATACATTATGTACATCAAACGCATCGACTGATTTGGCGGACGGTCCTGACCTAACAATGCGAAAAAGAAAACGGAAGTGGTTGAGAAGACGGAATAGGCCAATAAATATAAATGTCCAAATAGTCAAAAGACAAAAGAAAAAACAAGAGCATACTCAACAGCCATCCAGTAGAAAACGGAAGAGCAGGAAAACGAAAATAAACAACTCTAAACATGCCAAACATGCTAAATCAATACCAAAAACAGATTCAACAATAAAGATGAACCGTGAAAGTGAAAATGCTGATAGCCAGTTAAATGAAGCAATTAACGAAAGCAAGATATCGGCAGCACAAATTCATTCTATATTAAAAAAAACATCACGATGGCAAATTAAATAATATATTGACAAGCAATAACCTGTCGCGCATCCAAATGTAATCTGATGGAAATTGTTTTTTCAATGCAGTGTTGAGCCAGCTCCCCATCGGAAATAGTGCAACTTATTTTAGAGCGAAGGTATGTGAACATTTGCTCCAACATCAGGATTACTACATTTCCTTCATGACAAAAAAATATAAAATGACAGATTCAGAAGCTTCACTATTGTACAAAGACAAGGTGAACAAAATGAATGTAGATGGCATATGGAAAGTGTCATTGGTTGATGTGATTCCACTTGCAACGGCAAACATGTTGAACCGACGAATAACAATTTATTCAAGCAGATATGAGAACCCCGTCATTAACATTGAACCTGACACAGAACTTACTGGTACTGAACGCATATCTTCAGATGATGCCATAGTGTTGGCATATTTGGCAGTTCCAAATTTTGAACATTACGACGCCTGTCAAAAATCAAATTATCAAGGTACAATGTCATGTGCAAGTGCAAGTAGTAATCCTACATATGACGGGTAGCAACCAACAAAGGAGCCAACACCACCCGTTCACGAAACACCAAAGAAGCAACATCAGAAAACCAAACAAATGATAACACCGCGGGCGGAAGTCGGCCGACTACAAATCACCAGAGAAAAAAGATCTAACACGAAAGCGAACAAAAGATGAAACAAAATGGAAAAAGAACATTAGAAAATTCGGGAAGAACACGGGTCAATCATATTTTTCACCCACTACTAAGAAGATGACTGATGGTAAATTGTTGAAAGATATTGACTGTAGTAAGTGTCTGCTTAAATGTTCCAGCACAGTTTCGTCAGAGCAACGCCGTGACATTTTTAACCACTTCTATCAACCAGAAATGACGTATGAAAGAAAAAGAGATTTCATTTGTCAGCATGTGAAAACATCTAGCACAGATCAGGGCGACAAGCGAAACTCAAGAGCGTACAAACAAAACAGTAGATCGTATTACTTGCCTATAAATGGCGAACAAGTCAAAGTGTGTAAACAATACTTTCTTCGCACTCTTGCTGTCAGCGATAAGATGGTTAGATGTACATTGTCCAAGAAGCAACTGGGATCGTTGAATAGTTCTGATGGTAGGGGCAAACATATTCCATGGAATAGAACAAGCAATGATACAATAGAATATGTAAAGCAGCACATCGAGTCATTTCCTGCCATTGATTCTCACTACAAACGGAGTGTGATTCGATGCAGGCAGCAATTGAGCATGCAAAGAAAGGCACTTCCATTTTTTGTACCTGATCAATGGGATACTGTAATTCATATGGCAAGGCGAAAGCAACCATACACAGTAATCCCGATGCGATTTGACAACTTCTACGACTTTTCGGCATTTGCAATATCAGAATGCACTAACGGTTTTAAGCTTGATACAGAAGGAGACCGCGTAAATTGGCTAAAGTTCAAAGTTTTAAGAGTGTCAAAGGTCTGTCCTGAGCATGTAGAAGTGAAGGAAAGCTTCCATGAGCCTTCATTTAAGGTCATACATGTAGTAAAGTTAACACGAGGTCGACCACCACTTGGGCAGAAACCACTGACACAGAAATACCATGACAAATTACCGGTTTCCATACCAAAGAAGAAATACCTCCTTTCTCTATGTGACACGTTGGTTATACCAGAACTGTACCGGCCATTCTATGAGTCGTTGCCGACAAACAAATTGGCTAAAGACTGTGTACCAATGCCAGATGCATATGAAGAAGACATAGACAGTGATTAGATACACAATGTCATCACCTTCGGCGTTTTCTTTTCTTGCCGACCAAGCCATTACTTGGTCAACATGAACATTTATTATAACGGTACCAATGAAACTGCTGTAACTGAGTAACACTGTGGACAAGCGACCAGTCATATTTGCATAATTATTTGATAATGCTGTATCTCACTGCTGTAGACTCGTTCGACAATCACATTATGTCAATTGGTACACGCACAGCTATGTCGAGCATGTTCATACAGCCGATAACAATACATTGAGAATAGTGTTATTATGATTCGGTCGGCAATTACAACGTATACAAAGATATCTTATTGGTAGGCCGCCTACCGAAAGTTGCAACCATCAACTGATAGTTACAACTGCTGACCGAGGGAGATACTCAGCGGTTTACCAATACGATACACGTCATGCACCATGGTATGTTGTAATCGCCGACTGATGCAATACTATCAATAGTCTCGGTCGGGGGTGAAACGATGAAAACCGCTATATAGTGGTATCTCCTGGGTGATGTTTGTAATTAGTATTAGATAATGTAATAATTAATAGTAATTATTATTCATAAACGCATTGTTAGCTTCATGTATGTGTCTGTTTTAATTGTTTAATACTGGATAAGCCCTTATGGCTCTGAAATATGTCGATTTTTATCAGAGCCATAAGGGCCTATCTAGATATCATGCAATATATGGTACTTCTAGTAGTTTAAAATTGGTGGTAGTACGCGCATGTGTAGACCATAATAATATCAATTCAACCATACAATACCAATATTCTGTGAGACAAACCTGATTTTTAAGAACAGTTTAAATCTTTAAACTGTGTTTACTCAAAGCAAGAAAATGTGGAGATGAGCCCTTATGGCTCTGATAAGGCGATATGGGATTTAGTAGTCCGAATAGGCGGACTCGGTTTTCGTAACATCTACAATTATGGTCCGGTCTACTTAAGGACCGACTTTATAGAATATGACATTTTGTTGCAAATGTAGTAGAATCAAAATATATATACGAGAATTCCGCCATGGAAGTGGTGTCGCGCCTGCCGAGACATTTGAACGTAACATGATCATGGGCATGTGCTGAAGTAAGCATCATAAAAACCGTCAGAGAAGTGCATGTTTAAAATACGAAAAAGGTCAAGGTTGAAGAAACGTTGTGAAGGTCAAATGGTCAAGGTCATGTTAATGGCGACATGAGTGTATCCCAAATGCTTCCATGTACCAAGTGTCCAAATATTGAAGCAATCCACCAAGTAATATTTATGTTATATGATGAAGAAACTTGTACACACTTTTTAACGCAAACAGTGTTTCCGCAAATATGTGAAGGTACAAGAGGTCAAGGTCATGTTAATGGGGGCATGAGTGTGTTCCAAATGCTCACATGTATCAAGTTTCCAACTATTGAAGCAATCTGTCAAGTAATAGTAATGTTATATCATGATGAAGAAACTTGTACAAACCTTTTGACGCCAAAAAATGGCTAAGGTGAAATAGGCTACTGACACATAGACGCACATACTGACGCACAGGGTGGCGACTATATGCACCCCGAATGTTGATACAGGCTACATAAAACACAAGTAACAGCAAATGTTCAGGTATTACGTTTTTAAAGCACAGTA